>CM060468.1:2201973-2311973 GCA_030544235.1 Lepturacanthus savala
GAGGAGGAGGAGGAGGAGCCACCAGGAAATAAATATATATATAAAATATATTTACAATAATTCCCTCCATAAGTAACAATAACTGGATGTAGGACCCAAACTGACATTATTACCAATAAATACATTTTAATGTATTTAGTTTTTATTTGTTTTATTTGCTTTGTTTATTTAATTTTTCCATTTTGTGAATATTGAGGTGAAAACGTCTAAAATCAATGATGCAACTGATGTTTTTATCTGGATTTTAATTTTTATTTTAAATTAAATTCTAAATGTTTCATAACATTTTTTTATATTTCAGATTTTTTAAATCTTTTTTTTTTCATCTCATTGTTTTGAATTTAGTTTATTAAATGTCAGATACAAGACATGAAAACATGAAGAAAACTAAACATTCTCCTGCTGCTCCTCTTCCTCCTCTTCCTCCTCCACCTCCTGCTCCTCTTCCTCCTCCTCCTCCTCTTCCTCCTCCACATCCTGCTCCTTCTCCTCTTCCTCCTCCTCTTCCTCCTTCTCCACCTCCACCACCTCCTCCTCTTCCTCCTCCTCCTCTTCCTCCTTCTCCACCTCCACCACCACCTCCTCTTCCTCCTCCTGCTCCTCTTCCTCCTCCACATCCTGCTCCTCCTCCTTCTCCACCTCCTCTTCTTCCTCCTCCTCTTCCTTCTCCACCTCTTCCTCTTACTCCTCCTCCTCTTCCTCCTGCTCCTCCTCCTCTTCCTCCTCCACCTCCTCCTTCTCCACCTCCTCCTCCTCCTCTTACTCCACCTCCTCCTCTTCTTCCTCTTCCTCCTCCTCTTCCTACTCCTCCTCTTCCTCCTCCTCCTCTTCCTCCTCCACCTCCTCCTCCCCCTCCATCTCCTCCTCTTCCTCCTGCTCCTCCTCTTCCTCCACCTCCTCCTCCCCCTCCATCTCCTCCTCTTCCTCCTGCTCCTCCTCCACCTCCTCCTCTTCCTCCTCCTCCTCTTCCTCCTCTTCCACCACCTCCTCCTCTTCCTCCTCCTCCTCTTCCTCCTCCACCTCCTCCTCTTCCTCCTCCTGCTCCTCTTCCTCCTCCACCTCCTCCTCCTGCTCCTCTTCCTCCTCCACATCCTGCTCCTCCTCCTTCTCCACCTCCTCTTCTTCCTCCTCCTCTTACTCCACCTCCTCCTCTTCCTCCTGCTCCTCCTCCTCTTCCTCCTCCACCTCTTCCTCCTCCTTCTCCACCTCCTCCTCCTCCTCTTACTACACCACCTCCTCTTCTTCCTCCTCCTCTTCCTACTCCTCCTCTTCCTCCTCCCCCTCCATCTCCTCCTCCTCTTCCACCTCCTCCACCTCCTGCTCCTCTTCCTCCTCCACATCCTGCTCCTCCTCCTTCTCCACCTCCTCTTCTTCCTCCTCCTCTTACTCCACCTCCTCCTCTTCCTCCTCCACCTCCTCCTCTTCCTCCTCCTGCTCCTCCTCCTCTTCCACCTCCTCCTCCTCCTCCCCCTCCTCCTCTGCACCACCAGCTTTAAATCACATTAACGGCTCCATGTTTTTTACTGACTCAGCGTTTTTCCTGCAGCAGATTTATTTTCTGATTCTCTGAACTCGTCTCTACACGTTTTACATTTATTCTCTGACACGTGTTTCAATAAATATACAATAAATATATATTAATATAATATATAATATAACATAATAATATAAAATCTGCTTTAAATTAAATTAATTAAAAATAAAAGCTTAGAAATAAATATGCGATAAGAGAAAAATGGACGTATAAAGTCAAAAAAGTGAATTTA
This sequence comes from Lepturacanthus savala, assembly GCA_030544235.1. NCBI lineage: Eukaryota > Metazoa > Chordata > Actinopteri > Scombriformes > Trichiuridae > Lepturacanthus > Lepturacanthus savala. Next base: position 2,203,740 of record CM060468.1, read on the forward strand.
GACAATAAACCAAAGCAAATATTTACTTCTCTGCACATTAAATTAAATTAAAATAATAATAACTTTTAATTGAGTAAAATTTGTTTATTTAACTAAAATCTATTAAATAAACCAGGTTAAAAAAGGAGTTATCAGTGTATTTATGTATAAAAGAAATAAAAAAATAGGAAAACTTAAATCAAATTCTAATTAAATCCTGAATAAAAGCTTTTAAATTCATAATAATATGAAAGAGAATTGACTCGGACTCTTTCTGCTGTGGAAATAAACTTTAATTCTGTCACAGAAACAAAATAATTCAAGTTTAGTTTTGGTCCTGATGCGAGTGATGAGTTGACCGAGCAGCACCTGAATGCACCATCGTTAAACTCATCTGTGTGTGTGTGTGCGCCGGGGGGGATGATTGACAGGTGGTGGGCGGGGCTCAGCAGGTGAGTGGTGCTCTGTGATTGGCTGCGTTTCATGCGTCATGTGATGCAGGAGAAAACACCGGATTTCAGCGACTTTTAAAGCTTCGCGTCGCTGTTTGACTCCTGCAGCTTCGTACCTGTGCGGGAGGGGGCGGGGCTGTGGAGAGGGGGCGGGCTCAGAGGGGAAGGGGGCGTGGCCTATCCTCTGCTGGTCGGTAGGCGGCTCATTCCGATTCGGTCGATCGGAGGCGGGTTGACTCGTCGTCGTGGAGATTCCACTGATTTACTGTGAAAAACCAAGGAGAGTAATTATTGATTATCAGCTGCTGATCAGCTGATCAATACTCTGGATCAATAAGATTATCAGCTGCTGATCAGCTGATCAATAACTCTGGTTGTATCATGTATTATATAGTATTATAATTCATGTTTTATCACATTAATTAATGATAATTAATATCTTATTATAATAATATATAATAATTAATGTTACATTGATGCTAATTAATGTATTAATGTAACATTAATTAATGATAATTAATGTCTTATTACAGTAAATTACATTAATAAATGTTAATTAATATCTTATTATAATAATATATAATAATTAATGTTATATTGATGTTAATTGATGTATTAATGTAACATTAATTAATGATAATTAATGTCTTATTAATGTATCATAGTAAAAATATTACATTGATGTTAATTAATGTATTAATATAACATGAATTAATGTCTTATCACAGTAAATCACGTAAATTATTGTTTAATTAATTACATTAATGTCTCATTACATGAATTAATGTTAATTAATGTCACATTAATGTCTTATTACAGTAATAATGTTACATTGATGTTAATTAATGTATTAATATAACATTAATTAATGTTAATTACAGTAAATCATGTTAATTGTTGTTTAATTAATTAACGAATTACATTAATTCTCTTTAATTCATGTCTCTTTACATGAATTAATGTTAATTAATTGTTAATGTAACATTAATTAATGTAACATTAATATCTCATTACATTGATTATTTCATTAATGTGACATTAATTAATTTTAATAATGTCTTTTTACATTAATAAAATGTTAATACATCATTAATTATTTCTAATTAATGTCTTATTACATTAAATCATGTTAATGTATAATTACATTAATTAAATGTTAATATAACATTAATTAATGTTAATTAATGTCTTATTACATTAAATCATGTTAATGTATAATTACATTAATTAAATGTTAATATAACATTAATTCATGTTAACTAATGTCTTATTACAGTAAATCATGTTACATTCATGTTAATTAATGTCTCGTTATATTAATTAGTGTTAATTTCTCTTATTCATTCACAAATTCTCAAATGTTTTTTTTCTCAATTAATTATTTTAATGTTTCCACAATAAAATTAAATATTTATTAATATTTATTTTTCTCTGATAATTCATTCAAATCCAGATCAATTCGTATAAATTATTATTATTAAATCAATAATTTCCACCATTAAATTGCAGCTACCAGTGATGAATGATGACCTCTGACCTCTGCTTGTTTGCTGCTGGTTTGGTTTCCATGGAGCTGATTGACAGGCGGTCCAGAGGGGGCGGGGCGTTGTTGCTGTTGCCGGGGAAACTCCTCTTCCTCTTTGGCTCCATGACGTCGTTCTCCATCCTCATCAGCTGATTCAGCCTCAGCAGCTTCGCCGCCAGCTCCTCCCCCGCCTTCACGCCGCCGGGCCGGTCTACGCGCTGGAACACGACGGGACGGGATAAGGCTACGCGCTGGTGCAGGTTTACTATGAAAAAATGACTTTGTTCTAGTTTTAATGTCAGATTTTTGGTGATTATTTCTCCTGTTTTATGTCGTATCAACATCATTTCAATGAATCACGTTCCAACTCTTCTTTGTCTGATTTTTAATGAACGTAACTCAAATTTTATCCAGTTTTGTTGTTGAAACCTGAGATGTGGTGAATTTACAATGAAGTGATGCCACATGTTTAATGGATGAAGATCCTGGAACTTCCTTTATTTCTGTAGATTTAGCTGCAGATTTATTGAATTTATTGATTTATAATAAACTAGAACAGCACTCTGATAGCATATAGTGACTCTGCGATGTTTTACCACAATGTTACCAAACAACAATGAATTCAAAGTGATCCAGAAACCAGGATTTTTTATGGATCATCACCAAAATTTAATCATCTGTTTATGGTTCTATTCCCAACATTCGCTGAAAATTTGACAAAAATCTGACCAGAACTTTTTGAGTTATTTTACTAACAATCAGACAAACAACATTATCAACATTAATTGATTAGTCGCCAGTTATTTTGATAATCAAATAAAGATTCTGAGTCATTTTCCTAAGTGACTTTTTATGATTTAATCATATTTTGTTGATCTTTTTGAATCTCAAGCGAGACTAATTCCAATTAATCGATTAGTTGTTTAACTATTCTGATAATCAATTCATGGATTTGAGTCAATTTTAAATAGAAAATGTCTAAATTCTCCGGTTCCAGCTTCTCTTCTCTGATTATTTCCTGGTTTCTTTATTCTTCTATAATAATAAACTGATGATCTTTGGACAAAAAAAACATTTTAGGTTGAATCTTCAGCTTTGGGGAAACACTGATTGACATTTTACACCATTTTATGAACCAAACTACTAATTGATTAATTGTTTCAACATTCAATTAGTTAATTGATCATTAAAATAGTCGGTAGTTGCAGCTCAAGGTGAAACTCATCCTCTAAAAGTTAAATTATCTCTAGGAGATAAAGAGTCTGATCCTTTAACTCAGGAAAGTCCCAGAGAAAACAACAGGACGGGCTCTGTCTATTTGCTGGAACCCAGACTAATCCCTGGGAGTCTCCGTCCCTCCCTGCTCATTAAACCAACACTCCTCCCGCTCAGGACTGTGTTTTCTGAGGGAGTCTCCGTCTGGGACACGTTGACCCTCCTCCATGTTTTCACATGGACGCTGACTTCCTGTCCGTCGATCAGGTATCACCCAGACTAAACACGGGCCCGGCGCCCCGCCGACGCTCTCAGCATCAACGGCAGCGGCTGACGTCACGCCGGCGGCAGCGTTTGTTTTGGCCTCGGGATGATTTGACAGGACACAAACCTGATCTGTTCTGGTGCATCTGTAGGGATTCTACACTTCTTAGAAGAAGAAGAACAGATGAACAAACTCAAATCACAGACACTTTTCTTACAAATGTTGTCAACGACAAACCAAACCATTGAAAAGAACCTGCGCCATTAAAATCCATTGTTATGGGTGAGCGAGCTCCCTGTAGTAAGATGGCCGCCAGTGTGGACGTTGGGCTCCATTGGCCGTGGATGAGACATCTAGTCTTTCTTATGTATATCTATGGAAATATTGACCATGGTTTGTTTTATTACAAGTGTCATCCATGTCATAACTACATCTCTGATGTTTATAACGAACCAAACCATTTGAAAACTGTCTGAAATTTCAAAATATCCATTCATCCTGTATCACAGGTTAATAACGAGTGGAACAAACCAAACTATTTGGAAATCGGTCAAAAGTTCAGTGAATTATGAGTGTGTTTGTTACAGTTAGAGAACCAGACTACAGCTGGAGCTGGACCTTACCAATATGGCCGCCGCTGAGGGACGTTAGCACATAGCGCTAGGTGGACACAGAGGCTCTTTAAACTGTTCCCTGGGGGATGTAGATCTGATTGAGCAAGTTTCAGTCATTTAAAAGAACATGAACCATTAAAATCCATTGTTATGGGTGAGCGATCTCCCTGTAGTAAGATGGCCGCCAGTGTGGTGTTGGACTCCATTGGCCGTGGATGAGACATCTAGTCTTTTTTATTTATCATCCTGTATCACAGGTTAATAAAGTGTGGAACAAACCAAACTATTTGTAAATCAGTCAAAAGTTCAGTGAGTTATGAGTGTGTTACGGTTAGAGAACCAGATTACAGCTGGAGCTGGACCTTACCAATATGGCCGCCACTTAGGGATGTTAGCAAGTAGCCCCAAGTGGACACAGAGGTTCTTTAAACTGTCCACTGGGGGACGTAGATCTGATTGATTGAGCAAGTTTCAGTCATTTAAAAGAAAACGCACGATTAAAATACATTCTTATGGGTGAGCGAGCTCCCTGTAGTAAGATGGCCGCCAGTGCGGCGTTGGACTCCATTGGCTGTGGATGAGACATCTAGTCCTTTTTATTTATATCTATAGAAATATTGACCAGGAAATATTCCTGTTTTAGTGTAGTCCAGCAGACTTGTTAAGACCATCACAGAATCGGTGGACCGCCCCCAGTCAACGTCCACACTGGCGGCCATCTTACTACAGGGAACTCACTCACCCATAACAATGGATTTTAATGGTGGTTTTCTTTTAAATGACCGAAACTTGCTCAATCAATAAGATCTACGTCCCCAGTGGACAGTCTAAAGAGCCTCTGTGTCCACCTAGCGCTACGTGCTAACGTCCCTCATTGGCGGCCATATTGGTAAGGTCCAGCTCCAGCTATAGTCTGGTTCTGTTACTGTAATAAAGTGACAGTGTTTATTTATCAGAGAGACTGAAATTATACAGAATTTGTAAAGAAGACATTACGTTATTAAACAGAAACAGATGTGTGTGTGTGTGTGTGTGTGTGTGTGTGTGTGTGTGTGTGTGTGTGTGTGTGTGTGTGTGTGTGTGTGTGTGTGTGTGTGTTCCGACCTGTCCAGCTGGTCTGTAGCTGTGGACGCTGCAGCTCAGCAGAGTGAAGGTCAGATAGAAGAAGATCAAACAGCCAAAGAACTGCATCTACAACAACAAACAACAACAAACAACAACAAGCAATTGATGACGTCATCATCAGCTGATCACAACCATCGATGATGTCATCATCAGCTGATCATCATTCTGATTTCAGCTGTTTTTTTCATGCTGCTGCCATGGTTCATTAAATTATTTCATCAGTTTTTATTTCAGGTGAAAACAACAACTCATAGTCAGAGGTCAGAGGTCAGAGGTCATGTGACTGTAATGCTGCAGCATTTAAAGAGACATTACACACGTTTTTCAGCTGTAAACTAAATGATTTGTCTGTGGTTAAGGTTGAGTTGATTATTAGGATTACTGTTTAGAAGAGGAGTTTAACCTTGAGCTGCAACTATTTTAATGGTCAATTAATCTATTGATTATTGAAACGATTTATTGATTAGTTGTTAGCTAAAGCTAAAGTGTTTTAGCTTCTTACTACATATTAGAAGTTTAGCTCAGTTTCATCAACATCAACAAAAAAACTTGATTCAAGAAAATATTCACTTTCAGAGAAAAAGGAAATTACTGAAAAAACGACAGCGAAATAGTTTTAATTAGCCTTAATATAAATAAAATAATACACACATCATCTGGATACACACACACATCATCTGGATACACACACACATCATCTGGATACACACACATCATCTGCACACACACACATCATCTGGATACACACACACATCATCTGGATACACACACACACACACACACACATCATCTAGATACACACACACACACACACACACACACATCATCTAGATACACACACACATCATCTGGATACACACACATCATCTGCATACACACACACACACACACACATCATCTAGATACACACATAAATCATCTGTATACACACTTGAATTTTACCCTGAACATTTTTTATTTTTAATATTTTTTAATATTTTTAATATTTTAATATTTTTTTTAAATATTTTAAATATTTTTAATATTTTTTTAAATATTTTTTAATATTTTTAATAATTTTAATATTCTTCATATTTTTAAATATTTTTTAATATTTTTAATATTTTTTAAATATTTTTAATACTTTTTTTTAAATATTTTAAATATTTTTTAATATTTTAAATATTTTAAATATGTTTAATATTTTTAATATTTTTAATATTTTTAATATTTTTAAAATATTTTTAATACTTTTTTAAAAATATTTTAAATATTTTAAATATTTTAAATATTTTAAATATTTTTTAATATTTTAAATATTTTTAATATTTGTAATATTTCCGGGTAGTAAATTTAACTTTTCGTACAGAAACTGCAGTTTTGAGTCAAATATCATTGTTCTGTTTGGAGGATGTTATGCATGATGCAAATCATCTGAAGTTTTTATGTTGTAACACACACACACACACACACACACACACACACACACACACACTCAGCCGTGCCACAGCTGACTGCTGTATTCTTATTGTCCAGCAACACAAAGCTAATTTTAGCATTTTCCATCCCTGCAAATAAACGGCTTTTGACCCTCACATGCACACAAGAACGAAAGGCTTCTGCATTCCCCTTCACACACACACACACACACACACACACACACACACACACACACACACACACACACACACACACACACACACACTTCCCATTAACATCAAAATTCTTGATGATGCAAAACACACGTGCACAAGGTGAACTTCTTCCATTCGTTTGACTGCTGATGCTGCAGTCGCACACACACACACACACACACACACACACACACACACACACACACACACACACACACACACACACACACACACACACACACACCTTGCAAATTCTTCCATTCATAAATACCCTGTTTCCTCTGCTGCAGAATGAAATTCAGCTTCATGTTGATGCTTTTTGTGCCGTTTTCTTTGCAAAAATCTTTATTCTTCATCTAAGAAAATAATAATTAAAAGAAAATATGCAGCAAAATGCAATTAGAATTTTAATATTAAAACTTTGCAAAAAGATTTTTGATAAAGACTTTCTGCAACAATCATGTGAATTCATTGTTTTAGGGTGCAACAGAAATCAGATGCATATAAACAGAAGCAGAAACTGAAAGTAAAACAAGTTAAAAGTTGTAAAAAAGTTGTAAAATGTAGAGTTTGCATTAAATCTGTGCAGCAGAGAATCTGAAAAAAACATTTCCTGGAGCAAATCTGGGGAAAAAAGATGAAGAAAATAGAAAAGCATCACATTTCCTGCAGTGGAACACCTGCAGGAGTCAGTGCAGCACCTGCATCACACACACACACACACACACACACACACACACACACACACACACGCACACACACACACACACACATACCTTGAGTGTGTGTTGCTGAGGATTCTCCGTCGTCTCTCCGTTGTTTCTCTGTCTCGAGGCTTCACGTCAGGTTTTATATCAGCTGCCCAGGAATCTCTCATCCAATCAGAAGCCTCCGCTGCTGTGACATCACTTATTCTGCTTCTCCCTCTTTTTTTCCACTGTGTGTGTGTGTGTGTGTGTGTGTTTGACATTTCGTCATCGGGTAAATTGACCTGTTAATTAAAACGTCTCCTCCCTGCTCCTCCTCACTTTTTACTAATAAAACATCCCACATTTATCCAATTAAAGGGCAAATCCTGCTTTTTTAGGCTTAAATGTATTTAATATCAAGATTTATTGGTGTCGACACGAGATAAAACGACAGAAACACGAGATAAAACGACAGAAACACGAGATAAAACGACAGAAACACGAGATAAAACGACAGAAACGCGAGATAAAACGACAGAAACACGAGATAAAACGACAGAAACACGGGATAAAACGACAGAAACACGGGATAAAACGACAGAAACACGAGATAAAACGACAGAAACACGGGATAAAACGACAGAAACACGAGATAAAACGACAGAAACACGAGATAAAACGTCAAAAAATAGAGATAATAAGTTAAAAAGTCTTAGAAAGTTTAGATCAAAGGTCAAAAATGATATAGTGATATAGTTAGAATATTGAAAACTACAGAACTACCGATAAAAATACTTTATTTAAAACTTAAAACAAGAACAAACTGACCTAAATCAGGAAAAACTAAACTTTATCTAATGTTATTTTTTCCTTTTTATCTCAATTTTTGACATTTTATCTCTATTTTATTCTATTTTATGGGTTTTACTACAGATAAACATCATGTGATTTATGAGTAAAACTCAATGCTGAACCTGGATCTGGAGGATTTTTAGGGTTTTAACAGTTTAAACCTGCAGTAAAAGAAGTTTTCTCCTCTAGTTTTCAGCAAACACATCATATTATATTTTATTTTATGGAGCAACACGATGTTTCCGCTGATAATAATCACTTGTGGTGTTCCTCAGGGTTCTATCCTTGGTCCTTTATAGTTTCAATCGCCAAGTTTCTGCACATTTTATCGAATCAGTTTCATTTCTCCAGAACTCAGTGGTTCTGATCTGTAGTTTGATTTACTCTGATTTTCCTGATGAAGGGGGCGGTCTTTAACTTTGGCTCCGCCCCCTTTACGCCAGCCACCTCCATCATCGTCTAAATCTCTTCGCTCGTTCAGAAAACGAGTTTTGCTTCGACCCAGTGCGTGAGTCGTGGTGATGAAGGCGTAATTATCCGTCTGTTTCTGTTTCTACAGGTGACTCGGCGCCTCCTCGCCGCGGCGGCGTTCCCCCCGGAGGCCGACGACCTCCCCGCTGACGGAGGAGTTGGATCATTGAGAAAACACCACCTGGTTAATCACTTAATGACGCTGCAGCGTAATGACGGAAAAGAAAAAATAACAAAAAAAACAGCTAGCTCGCCCTTTAATTAGCGACGACCTTCGATGAAGTCATGGCGACCACCTCCATCACCCCCCCCCCTCCTCCCCCGCCTCCTGTTGCTATGGGAACAGAATGGAGACATTTGAATAGAGCAAATGGAGGAATATCTGGTTCATCACATGGATCAAACTCAGTAAAACACACACACACACACACTGGAAAATGTGTGTTCTCAACCTTGGGTTCCCGACCCCAATTGGGGTCACAAGATGATTTCTGGAGGTAGTTTTTTGGGGGTTTTGACTTAAAAAGGTTGAGAATCTCTGGTTTGGAGGAGACTTGTGTCTCTACAGTGATTTCATGTCATTAAATCCTGAGTTTAACTTTGGTGAAACAGGTGAATTTTGAGTTAAAGCAAGAAAAACAATTTATTTTTGGTCTATTTTTGCATTAACATCCTTATATATTTATATATTATATATATTATATTTTCAGTATAATGTAATTAAAATCTATAATAGATCATCACAGTCCTGTGAACAGTCCTGAGGAAGGTCTCAGCCAATCAGAAAGTGGGGGAAGTTCTCAGCTAATCACAGCTCAGTGCAGAAAGTGGGGGTCACATTCGGCCAATCAGAAAGTTGGGAAAGGTCTCGGCCAATCAGAGCTCACTTCAGAAAGTGGGGGAAAGGTCTTAGCCAATCAGAAAATGGGGGAAGTTCTGGGCCAATCAGAAAGTAGGGAAAGATCTCAGCCAATTGGAACTGAGTTCAGAAAGTGGGGGGGAAGGTCTGGGCCAATCAGAAAATGGGGGAAGATCTCAGCCAATCACAGCTCAGTTCAGAAAGTGGGGTTCAGTCTCGGCCAATCAGAAAGTGAGGTGAAGGTCTCGGCCAATCAGAAGGTGGGGGGAAGTTCTCGGCCCAATAACAGCTCAGGTCAGAAATTGGACGTCAGTCTCGGCCAATCAGAGCTAACTTCAAAAAATGGGGGAAGGTCTGGGCCAATCAGAAAGTGGAGTAAGGTCTCAGCCAATCACAGCTCAGTTCAGAAAGTAGGGGGCAGTCTCAGCGAATCAGAAAGTGGTGGAAGGTCTCAGCCAATTTAGAAAGTGAGGTGAAGGTCTTGGCCAATCAGAAAGTGGGAGAAAGATCTCGGCCAATCACAGCTCAGTTCAGAAAGTAGGGGTCAGTGTCGGCCAATCAGAAACAGGGGGAAGGTCAGTAACTGAATGTTTACAATGATTTTAGACAGAAAAAAAATGCTAAAACGCTAGAAAACGTTGTCAAATTTAACATTTTCTGCTGTTTTTGAACCTTTTTTTATGGCTGAAGACATGAAAGTTAAATTTCAGATCCTGAGTCTTATTGTTTTCCTGGTTTTTCTGGACTCTGACTTTTTCTCTCCAACTCTTTGTCTAAAAGTTCATTTCTGTCAGCTCAGCTTTAACTTGGCTGCAACATTTTCCTCCTCGGACGTTTAGAGTTTAAACTCACACGACCTGCTGTAAAGGTGAGAAATAAATGGCGTCTACAGGTGAGTCATACGCACCGGCGGCATCCCCCGTCACCGTTACCACGGCGACGGCAGAGGTTCAACACCGGGAATCGAAAAAAACGGAAAAAAAAACAGACGGCTGAGACTCACAGGAGGAGATCTGCAGGTTTATTTTTACAACGAGGTGAAGACAAAGATCCGATTTGTTCCTCAAACCACGTCCTGTCTCAGGCTGTGCAGCTGTTACATCAGAGAGGTCAAAATGTCACGTATAGAGACGCTAACGCACTCAACTTTTGACCCGCTTCCAACGAGAAATCTGTTTTTTTTGGTGTTTTTTTACAGTCGTCCTGCAGGAGGCGCTGTGATTGGTCATCTGACAGAGTTAGGACACCACAGGAAGTAGATAAAGCTCTTCTTCAGCACAGAGGGAGTGGATTTGGGCCATTAGCTAACGTCCCTCAGCGGCGGCCATATTGGTAAGGTCCAGTTACAGCAAAAAAGTGACAAAAACACTTAAACTCCCTGAACTTTTGACAGATTTTCCAACAGTTTGGTTTAGTATAGTATGACTTTTTTTGGGCGACATACTATAGTATGACTTTTTTTGGGCGACATACTATAGTATGACTTTTTTTGGGCGACATGCTATAGTATGACTTTTTTTGGGCGACATACTATAGTATGACTTTTTTTGGGCGACATACTATAGTATGACTTTTTTTGGGCGACATACTATAGTATGACTTTTTTTGGGCGACATGCTATAGTATGACTTTTTTTTAACGACATGCTATAGTATGACTTTTTTTAACGACATGCTATAGTATGACTTTTTTTTGACGACATACTATAGTATGACTTTTTTTAGACGACATGCTATAGTATGACTTTTTTTTGACGACATACTATAGTATGACATTTTTTTAACGACATACTATAGTATGACTTTTTTTTAGCGACATACTATAGTATGACTATTTTTTGACGACATGCTATAGTATGACTTTTTTTTAGCGACATGCTATATAGTATGACTTTTTTTTAGCGACATACTATAGTATGACTTTTTTTTAGCGACATACTATAGTATGACTTTTTTTTGACGACATGCTATAGTATGACCTTTTTTTAGACGACATACTATAGTATGACATTTTTTTGACGACATGCTATATAGTATGACTTTTTTTTGACGACATACTATAGTATGACCTTTTTTTAGGGACATACTATAGTATGACCTTTTTTTGACGACATACTATAGTATGACTTTTTTTAGACGACATGCTATAGTATGACCTTTTTTTGACGACATACTATAGTATGACCTTTTTTTGACGACATGCTATAGTATGACTATTTTTTAACGACATACTATAGTATGACTTTTTTTTAGCGACATACTATAGTATGACCTTTTTTGGACGACATACTATAGTATGACTTTTTTTTAGCGACATACTATAGTATGACCTTTTTTTGACGACATACTATAGTATGACTTTTTTTTAGCGACATACTATAGTATGACCTTTTTTGGACGACATACTATAGTATGACTTTTTTTTGGACGACATGCTATAGTATGACTTTTTTTAGACGACATACTATAGTATGACCTTTTTTTGACGACATACTATAGTATGACTTTTTTTTAGCGACATACTATAGTATGACCTTTTTTGGACGACATGCTATAGTATGACTTTTTTTTGGACGACATGCTATAGTATGACTTTTTTTTGGACGACATGCTATAGTATGACCTTTTTTTGACGACATACTATAGTATGACTATTTTTTGGACGACATACTATAGTATGACTTTTTTTAGACGACATACTATAGTATGACTTTTTTTTGACGACATACTATAGTATGACCTTTTTTTTAACAACATGCTATAGTATGACTTTTTTTAGACGACATGCTATAGTATGACTTTTTTTAGACGACATGCTATAGTATGACTTTTTTTAGACGACATGCTATAGTATGACTTTTTTTTGACGACATACTATAGTATGACTTTTTTTTAACGACATACTATAGTATGACTTTTTTTAGACGACATACTATAGTATGACATTTTTTTAACGACATACTATAGTATGACATTTTTTTAACGACATACTATAGTATGACTTTTTTTTAACGACATACTATAGTATGACTTTTTTTTGACGACATACTATAGTATGACTTTTTTTTAGCGACATACTATAGTATGACTTTTTTTTGACGACATACTATAGTATGACATTTTTTTAACGACATACTATAGTATGACCTTTTTTTAGCGACATACTATAGTATGACCTTTTTTTGACGACATACTATAGTATGACTTTTTTTTGACGACATACTATAGTATGACATTTTTTTAACGACATACTATAGTATGACTTTTTTTTAGCGACATACTATAGTATGACTATTTTTTGACGACATGCTATAGTATGACTTTTTTTTGACGACATGCTATAGTATGACTTTTTTTTGACGACATGCTATAGTATGACCTTTTTTTAGACGACATACTATAGTATGACATTTTTTTGACGACATGCTATATAGTATGACTTTTTTTTGACGACATACTATAGTATGACCTTTTTTTAGCGACATACTATAGTATGACCTTTTTTTGACGACATACTATAGTATGACCTTTTTTTGACGACATACTATAGTATGACTTTTTTTTGACGACATGCTATAGTATGACCTTTTTTTGACGACATACTATAGTATGACCTTTTTTTGACGACATGCTATAGTATGACTATTTTTTAACGACATACTATAGTATGACTTTTTTTTAGCGACATACTATAGTATGACCTTTTTTTGACGACATACTATAGTATGACTTTTTTTAGACGACATGCTATAGTATGACTATTTTTTAACGACATACTATAGTATGACTTTTTTTTAGCGACATACTATAGTATGACCTTTTTTGGACGACATACTATAGTATGACTTTTTTTTGGACGACATGCTATAGTATGACTTTTTTTAGACGACATACTATAGTATGACCTTTTTTTGACGACATACTATAGTATGACTTTTTTTTAGCGACATACTATAGTATGACCTTTTTTGGACGACATGCTATAGTATGACTTTTTTTTGGACGACATGCTATAGTATGACTTTTTTTTGGACGACATGCTATAGTATGACCTTTTTTTGACGACATACTATAGTATGACTATTTTTTGGACGACATACTATAGTATGACTTTTTTTAGACGACATACTATAGTATGACTTTTTTTTGACGACATGCTATAGTATGACTTTTTTTAGACGACATGCTATAGTATGACTTTTTTTAGACGACATGCTATAGTATGACTTTTTTTAGACGACATGCTATAGTATGACTTTTTTTTGACGACATACTATAGTATGACTTTTTTTTAACGACATACTATAGTATGACTTTTTTTAGACGACATACTATAGTATGACATTTTTTTAACGACATACTATAGTATGACATTTTTTTAACGACATACTATAGTATGACATTTTTTTAACGACATACTATAGTATGACTTTTTTTTAACGACATACTATAGTATGACTTTTTTTTGACGACATACTATAGTATGACATTTTTTTAGCGACATACTATAGTATGACTTTTTTTTGACGACATACTATAGTATGACATTTTTTTAACGACATACTATAGTATGACTTTTTTTTAACGACATACTATAGTATGACTTTTTTTTGACGACATACTATAGTATGACTTTTTTTTAGCGACATACTATAGTATGACTATTTTTTGACGACATACTATAGTATGACTTTTTTTTGACGACATGCTATAGTATGACTTTTTTTTAGCGACATGCTATAGTATGACTTTTTTTTAACGACATACTATAGTATGACTTTTTTTTGACGACATGCTATAGTATGACTTTTTTTTGACGACATGCTATAGTATGACTTTTTTTTGACGACATGCTATAGTATGACTTTTTTTTAGCGACATACTATAGTATGACATTTTTTTGACGACATGCTATATAGTATGACTTTTTTTTGACGACATACTATAGTATGACCTTTTTTTAGACGACATACTATAGTATGACCTTTTTTTGACGACATACTATAGTATGACCTTTTTTTGACGACATACTATAGTATGACTATTTTTTAACGACATACTATAGTATGACTTTTTTTTAGCGACATACTATAGTATGACCTTTTTTTGACGACATACTATAGTATGACTTTTTTTTGGACGACATACTATAGTATGACCTTTTTTTTAGCGACATACTATAGTATGACCTTTTTTTGACGACATACTATAGTATGACTATTTTTTAACGACATACTATAGTATGACTTTTTTTTAGCGACATACTATAGTATGACCTTTTTTTGACGACATGCTATAGTATGACTTTTTTTAGACGACATACTATAGTATGACCTTTTTTTGACGACATACTATAGTATGACTTTTTTTAGACGACATGCTATAGTATGACTTTTTTTTGACGACATACTATAGTATGACTTTTTTTGGACGACATACTATAGTATGACTTTTTTTAGACGACATGCTATAGTATGACTTTTTTTTGGACGACATGCTATAGTGTGACTTTTTTTTGGACGACATGCTATAGTGTGACTTTTTTTAGACGACATACTATAGTATGACTATTTTTTGGACGACATACTATAGTATGACTTTTTTTTGGACGACATGCTATAGTGTGACTTTTTTTTGACGACATACTATAGTATGACCTTTTTTTGACGACATGCTATAGTATGACTTTTTTTTGACGACATACTATAGTATGACATTTTTTTAACGACATACTATAGTATGACTTTTTTTTAACGACATACTATAGTATGACTTTTTTTTGACGACATGCTATAGTATGACTTTTTTTTGACGACATGCTATAGTATGACTTTTTTTAGACGACATACTATAGTATGACTTTTTTTTGACGACATACTATAGTATGACTTTTTTTTGACGACATGCTATAGTATGACTTTTTTTTGACGACATGCTATAGTATGACTTTTTTTTAGCGACATGCTATAGTATGACTTTTTTTTGACGACATGCTATAGTATGACTTTTTTTTGACGACATACTATAGTATGACTTTTTTTTGACGACATGCTATAGTATGACTTTTTTTTGACGACATGCTATAGTATGACTTTTTTTTAGCGACATGCTATAGTATGACTTTTTTTTGACGACATGCTATAGTATGACCTTTTTTTTGACGACATACTATAGTATGACCTTTTTTGACGACATACTATAGTATGACTATTTTTTGACGACATACTATAGTATGACTTTTTTTTAACGACATACTATAGTATGACCTTTTTTTGACGACATACTATAGTATGACCTTTTTTTGACGACATACTATAGTATGACTATTTTTTAACGACATACTATAGTATGACTTTTTTTTAGCGACATACTATAGTATGAACTTTTTTTGACGACATACTATAGTATGACTTTTTTTTGGACGACATGCTATAGTATGACTTTTTTTAGACGACATACTATAGTATGACCTTTTTTTGACGACATACTATAGTATGACCTTTTTTTGACGACATACTATAGTATGACTATTTTTTGACGACATGCTATAGTATGACTTTTTTTTGACGACATACTATAGTATGACTTTTTTTTTAACGACATACTATAGTATGACTTTTTTTTTAACGACATACTATAGTATGACTTTTTTTAGACGACATACTATAGTATGACCTTTTTTTTGACGACATACTATAGTATGACTTTTTTTAGACGACATACTATAGTATGACTTTTTTTAGACGACATACTATAGTATGACTTTTTTTAGACGACATACTATAGTATGACCTTTTTTTTGACGACATACTATAGTATGACTTTTTTTAGACGACATGCTATAGTATGACTTTTTTTAGACGACATACTATAGTATGACTTTTTTTAGACGACATACTATAGTATGACTTTTTTTAGACGACATACTATAGTATGACTTTTTTTAGACGACATACTATAGTATGACTTTTTTTAGACGACATACTATAGTATGACTTTTTTTAGACGACATACTATAGTATGACTTTTTTTAGACGACATACTATAGTATGACTTTTTTTTAGCGACATGCTATAGTATGACTTTTTTTTGACGACATGCTATAGTATGACTTTTTTTTGACGACATACTATAGTATGACTTTTTTTTGACGACATGCTATAGTATGACTTTTTTTTGACGACATGCTATAGTATGACCTTTTTTTAGACGACATACTATAGTATGACCTTTTTTGACGACATACTATAGTATGACTATTTTTTGACGACATACTATAGTATGACTTTTTTTTAACGACATACTATAGTATGACCTTTTTTTGACGACATACTATAGTATGACCTTTTTTTGACGACATACTATAGTATGACTATTTTTTAACGACATACTATAGTATGACTTTTTTTTAGCGACATACTATAGTATGAACTTTTTTTGACGACATACTATAGTATGACTTTTTTTTGGACGACATGCTATAGTATGACTTTTTTTAGACGACATACTATAGTATGACTTTTTTTTGACGACATACTATAGTATGACTTTTTTTTGACGACATGCTATAGTATGACTTTTTTTTGACGACATACTATAGTATGACTTTTTTTTGACGACATGCTATAGTATGACTTTTTTTTGACGACATGCTATAGTATGACTTTTTTTTGACGACATACTATAGTATGACTTTTTTTTAGACGACATACTATAGTATGACTTTTTTTGACGACATACTATAGTATGACTTTTTTTTGACGACATGCTATAGTATGACTTTTTTTTGACGACATACTATAGTATGACTTTTTTTTGACGACATACTATAGTATGACTATTTTTTGACGACATGCTATAGTATGACTTTTTTTTAGCGACATGCTATAGTATGACTTTTTTTTGACGACATGCTATAGTATGACTTTTTTTTGACGACATACTATAGTATGACTTTTTTTTGACGACATACTATAGTATGACCTTTTTTGACGACATGCTATAGTATGACTATTTTTTAACGACATACTATAGTATGACTTTTTTTTAGCGACATACTATAGTATGACTTTTTTTAGACGACATACTATAGTATGACTTTTTTTGACGACATACTATAGTATGACTTTTTTTAGACGACATACTATAGTATGACTTTTTTTTGACGACATGCTATAGTATGACTTTTTTTTGACGACATGCTATAGTATGACTTTTTTTAGACGACATGCTATAGTATGACTTTTTTTTGACGACATACTATAGTATGACCTTTTTTTAACGACATACTATAGTATGACTTTTTTTTGACGACATACTATAGTATGACTTTTTTTTTGACGACATACTATAGTATGACTTTTTTTAGACGACATACTATAGTATGACTTTTTTTTGACGACATACTATAGTATGACTTTTTTTAGACGACATACTATAGTATGACCTTTTTTTTAGACGACATACTATAGTATGACTTTTTTTTGACGACATGCTATAGTATGACCTTTTTTTGACGACATGCTATAGTATGACTTTTTTTTGACGACATGCTATAGTATGACTTTTTTTAGACGACATACTATAGTATGACTTTTTTTTGACGACATACTATAGTATGACTTTTTTTAGACGACATACTATAGTATGACTTTTTTTTGACGACATGCTATAGTATGACTTTTTTTTGACGACATACTATAGTATGACTTTTTTTAGACGACATACTATAGTATGACTTTTTTTAGACGACATACTATAGTATGACTTTTTTTTGACGACATACTATAGTATGACCTTTTTTTGACGACATGCTATAGTATGACCTTTTTTTAAGAGTGTTCCAAGTGTTTTACCAACCACCTTTAACCTCCTGTACCTTAATGATCCAGGTCTTCAGCCAAGCATTTTAATTAGCTAATGTTGTAGCCATGTAGCTAATGTTAAACTAGTTGGATAAACACTATTAAAAGCAGTAAAATCTCACCCGTTCATGATTCTACCTTCCACCCGTTTGTTCTTATCCAGGTCGGAACCGCACAATACATTGGTGACGTCTTACAGTCACTAACATCTACCCTCTACACCACCAGTCCCCTTCAAACCCAGACATGTTCTCCAGGTACATTTATCATCTTCACTTTGGATGTTAGACTTTTTAAAGTCAGTCTCAAAACTCTCTCGTACCTTTACATCTACAGGAGGAGTTGAACCAACATCTGTTTGTGGTTTAATCTTTGCAGCAGCTCAACCTGTTGAGCTAATTCCACATTTAGTCATGTATTTGCTCGTTCTCCTATTTGTGTTTCATTTAAGAAGAAGCACATTAAAGAATTTACTTGAACACATTAAATTCACAGGTGGGTTTGAACCAACAGACTCTGACACCGTTGGCTCTTTATGGTTGAAGCTTAACCCACAACTCCACCAGTCATCAACACAGCAACTCCACTTCTCTCTGCTCATTTATCATCTTCACTTTGAGAACTGTCCTTCATAAAGTCAGTGAAGCCCAAACCCTCAAAAGTTGCCCAGGTGGATTTGAACCAGCAGCCTTCAGCACCTCATCATCACAACTGAACCCATCACACTACGAGTCCTGATCAGACCACAGGACGTTCTCCAGGTGCATTTATCATCTTCTCTATGGATGATGGACTCAAAAACTGACCAACGTCTTCTGGTGTTTGTCCAGAGACGGTTTTGAACCTGGTTTCACTGTCAGCACCAACATATAAGAGCAGCAACTTAAACCACCAAACCACGAGTCCTCGTCTCAAACTGTGAGTGAATGAACAATAGAACTATTAAAATGTACTGTTAGTGTTATTTTTTAATTTTATTGACAATCAAACAATCAGATAAAAGTCTTGATTCTTATTTATTATCCTTTTAAATGTTTGACATAACATGTGATAGGAGTTACATGAACCTATACATACCTATATACACATGAATAACATTTAAAAAGATGAATTGTCCTTTAAATTATATTTTTAATGTGGATATTTAGTCAGGCAGCTGTTTGTCTCTAATATAATAATTAATTTCTTCTTTAATGTATGAACCAAACACAAAATTAACAGTTAATAATCATTTTAGTTAGTTTAGTTAGTTTAAGCATTACTCCTCAAATTATTCTCTTTATTTTATATAATTGTATTTGTCTGTAATATGTTTACACTTGTTCCAAAATCACTTATTTCATTTTATTAATTTTTTTGCATAGATTAAATAAATCGTATTTACTCAAATTTATTTAAAAAAATATATTAGATGAGGTATTTTTCTGGCGAACTGGCGCCATCTGGTGGCCACCAGAGGGAACTACATGCAGCGCTGCAGCACATCCTTCAACTATCAGGCTCCTCTGCTGCTTCCTGAAAGAAATAAAAAGAAATAAGTGATTTTGGAACATGAGATTATCAAATGTCAACATATTACAGACAAATACAACGATATAAACTACTTTTAATGAAATCTATATATTAGTGTCTGCAGCTCTGCTTGTTGTAGTTCCTGTACATGTCCACCAGATGGCGCCACCACACTATAAAAACAGCAGAACCTTCATAGCGATTTTATTTAAATTAATTCATTTTAATAAATAAACGATTTTTCTAAATGAATAAAGACATAAAATATATTTTTATGTTACAGAATAATAATAATATAGAAAATATATTTCCCCTGGCGACACGTGACCTTTATGAATGTGTGTGTGTGTGTGCTCGGTAATTTAACCCCCGTTGCCATGGTAACCAGGGAGCGGCGGAGTTCAGGTGTCGCTTCACCTGTTTCCTCTCGGTTCTTCCGTCGGACTTTTCCTGTCGACGCTTGTTCCGTTATTAACTCCTCATCCTTCCGCAGCAGGAGGTGAAGGAATAGGAGGAGCAGGAGGAGGTGAAGGAGGAGGTGTAGGAGGAGGTGTAGGAGGGGGATGCGGACCTCCTCTGGTCCCCCTGGTCCTCCCGGTCCTCCTGCGGGTCCCGCGGCCTGACCGCCATGCCGAGCCGCCAGAAGCAGCTGCTGTTCTCCGTGTCCGGTTTGTTCGGGTTCTCGTGCGCCCTGACCGCCGCCGTGGCCACCGGGCTGCCGTTCTGGCTCAACGGGACCGCGCTGTGCCGGACCGGGGCCGAGCTGGTCAACGCCACCGGAGCCGAACTGGACAAGTTCCTGGGAGGCCTGAGCTACGGGCTGTTCCACGGGGAGAGGGTGAAGCAGTGCGGCCTGGGAGGGAGACCATCCCGCTTCTCCTGTGAGTCGGGATCCATAGGATCACCTGTCAATCAATACTGGAATCTGTCAATCAATACTAGAATCTGCCAATCAATACTAGAATCTGTCAATCAATAGTAGAATCTGTCAATCAATACTAGAATCTGTCAATCAATACTAGAATCTGTTCATCAATACTAGAATCTGCCAATCAATACTAGAATCTGTCAATCAATAGTAGAATCTGTCAATCAATAGTAGAATCTGTCAATCAATACTAGAATCTGTCAATCAATACTAGAATCTGTTCATCAATACTAGAATCTGCCAATCAATACTAGAATCTGTCAATCAATAGTAGAATCTGTCAATCAATACTAGAATCTGTCAATCAATAGTAGAATCTGTCAATCAATAGTAGAATCTGTCAATCAATACTAGAATCTGTCAATCAATAGTAGAATCTGTCAATCAATAGTAGAATCTGTCAATCAATAGTAGAATCTGTCAATCAATACTAGAATCTGTCAATCAATACTAGAATCTGTCAATCAATAGTAGAATCTGTCAATCAATAGTAGAATCTGTCAATCAATACTAGAATCTGTCAATCAATAGTAGAATTTGTCAATCAATACTAGAATCTGCCAATCAATACTAGAATCTGTCAATCAATACTAGAATCTGCCAATCAATAGTAGAATCTGTCAATCAATAGTAGAATCTGTCAATCAATACTAGAATCTGTCAATCAATAGTAGAATCTGTCAATCAATAGTAGAATCTGTCAATCAATACTAGAATCTGTCAATCAATACTAGAATCTGCCAATCAATAGTAGAATCTGTCAATCAATAGTAGAATCTGCCAATCAATAGTAGAATCTGTCAATCAATAGTAGAATCTGTCAATCAATAGTAGAATCTGTCAATCAATACTAGAATCTGTCAATCAATACTAGAATCTGCCAATCAATACTAGAATCTGTCAATCAATAGTAGAATCTGTCAATCAATACTAGAATCTGTCAATCATTAGTAGAATCTGTCAATCAATGATGGCATCTATCAATCAATAATAGAATCTGTCAATGATAGGTTCATCCGTCAATCAATAATATCTTGTCAGTCAATAAAATAATTGGTCAATCAATAATAGAATCTGTCAATCAGTAAGATCATCTGTAAATCATCAATATCTGCGATCAATAATAACATCTGTTAATCAATAAGATCACCATTCAATCAATGATAGAATCTGTTAATCAATAGGATCATCTGTTAATTAACAATATCGTCTGTTAATCAATAATACCATCTGACAATCAATAATCCTCTGACAATCAATAATATCAGTAAATCATCAATATATGTGAATCAATAATAACATATTAATCAATACAATCATCTGTCAATCAATAATATGCCAATCAATGTCTTCAATATCATATTTAAATCATCAATATTCGAAAATGATCAACATCATCTGTAAATAATCAATATCTATGAATGAATACCATCTACAAATTATCAATATAATCTGAAAATCATCAATATATGTTAATCAATATCTGTCAGTCAATAATATCATGTGTTAATCAATAATAGCATCTGTTAGTCAATCAGATCATCTGTTAATCAATATCTTTATTATCTGTAAATCATCAATAATGGTGAATCAATAATATTATCTATAAATCATCAATATCATCTGAAAATCATTAACATCCTTTGAAGAGTCTTTGATGTCTCTAAAGACTCTTTAAAGGCTTTTTAAAGATTTTTTGAAAAGTCTTTGAAGTCTTTAAAGGGTCTTTGAAGACATCTGACAACTTTTTGAAGAATGAACATTAAAGACTTTGAAAACTCTGTGAAAACTATAAACACTATTTTAACTTTTACCCAAACTGTAGACACTTTAAAAACTCTTTAAACATTATTTAAAAACTCTTTGAAGAGTCTTTGAAGAATTTTTGAAAATTCTTTGAACTCTTTAAAGAGTCTTTGAAGACTTTTTTTTGAAAACCGACAACTTTTTGAAGAATGAAGATCAAAGACTCTGACATAAACTATAACAAAAACTATAAAGACTTTAATTTTTTTTAAAAACTGTAACATTTAAAAACTCTTTGAAGAGTCTTTGAAGACTTTTTGAAGAATAAACAGCATGTTTCTCTATTTTCTCAGTTTATTAAACAAACCTGTAATCTGTTTAGTTGCAGCTGCTGTTTCACCTGTTTATCTGTGTCTATCATGTAAATGTTTAATTAAATTAATTAATCTTAAAGAAGGTTTTTGCATTAATTAACCCAGACATCAGTTTTATTTGAGAGTTTTAGTTTATTGATTCAGCAGATAAATTATGAGTGTTAGAAGGAATAAAAACCAACAAATTAAGAAAAAAAATCCCAAAACACTCAACACAGATAAACCAAATTAATTAAAAATGGAAACATGTTGTCGCTATAAATGAACATCAGATGAGAAAATAACAAAATAATGAAAGATAACAGGTGTAAAAATGAATACGCTCGTTTGTAAATGACTTAGTTGTTCAGGGGTTGATTTAGTAAATTTCTCCGTACGTCAGAGCTGAGTTCAAAGTCTCTTTGTTCGTGTTTAATGGTCTGAACGTTGAGAGGCTGCAGACTGATTACTGTCCCCGCTAACGAGCAGCCGCCCGCTAACGAGTTTTCTGCCTGACTGATCATCAGGACTGAGCCTCGGCAACAAAGATGCTGCTGTTTTACTGAGAGAAACTGCAGCAGAAAGACAGAATCAAAGGGTTCAACAACACAAATAAACATATAAATAAATAAATAAACGCAGACAAGAATAAAAATAAAAAAATTATCAGAAATTATAGGAAATAATTGAAATGACTAAACAAATTAAATAATAAGAAATAAATTATTAAAAATTGTTTTATTAAATTATTAAATTAATTAATTATTAAATTGCACTATAATACATAGATAAATAAAACAATAATACAGAAAGTGTCAAAAGCAAAAATGAAGATAAACAAATAAAATACAATATTCGACAATAAAAAAAGTAAAATACCATATTATGACAAAAAGCTGAACTTTAGATTTAAAATTATTTAAAGATGTAGAGACACTGTGAATGTAATAAATCCTTTTAAGTAAAAGAGAATGAAGTTTAACGCTGAGATGTAGCAGCCTATTGGGGAAAGGGCATATATTTATAGATAAATACACAGGATTGAAAGGAATAATGTCATAAATTGACAAAATGTTACGTTTTTCACATATAGATAGATGAAGATGTGTGGTAAATAATTTCTATTGTTGGTCAAACTCAAGCAAAATCAGCAAAGAGCAATGGTATTATAGTGGAAGACACAGAAACCAAATCATTTATATAAACAAGGAACAATAACGGACCCAGTGTGGAGCCTTGGGGGACACCATATCAGGAGTAGTTAAGTGGAATCGGGTGTGTAACTGCTTTTCTCTTCTTCTTCGGTGCTTGTCTTTCAGTCTTTCCGGACCTGCTGAACGCTATCCCGGTCGGCCTCCATGTCACGGTCATCTTCTTCTGTGGTGTGGTGATCCTCTTCTCCTCGGTGGCCACCGGCTTGTTCTTCTTCAACGCCTTCGGCAGACCCTACGAGACGCTGCAAGGCCCCATGGGACTTTACCTGTGGACCTTCATCTCCTGTGAGAAACACAACAAGCCACTGATACATCACAGATGTTACACTGATAATCTGCTGATGTTACACCAATAACATGCTGATGATACACTGATAATCTGCTGATGTTACACCAATAATATGCTGATGCTACACCGATAATATGCTGATGTTACACCAATAATATGCTGATAATATACTGATAATATGCTGATGATACACTGATTATATGATGATAATACACCGATAATATTCTAATGATACACTTATAATATGCTGATGATACAATAATAATTCGCTGATAATACACTGATAATTCGCTGATAATACGCTAATAATACGCTAATAAAAGCTGATGATGCACTGATAACATGCTGATGTTACGCCCATAATATGCTGATGATATGCTGATAATACGCTGATAATACACTGATTATATGATGATAATACACCGATAATATTCGGATGATGCACTGATAATATGCTAATAATATTCTAATGATACACTTATAATATGCTGATGATACAATAATAATATGCCGATGTTACGCCAATAATATGCTGATGATACACTGATAATATGATGATAATATGCTAATACTACACTAATAAAAGCTGATGATGCACTGATAATATGCTGATGATATGCTGATAATACGTTGATAATATGCTAATAATACACTAATAATATGCTACACTGTGATAATATGATACACTGATTATATGATAATACACCGATAATATTCTGATGATGCACTGATAATATGCTGATGTTACGCCAATAATATGCTGATGATATCCTGATAATATGCTAATGGTACACTAACAATAAGCTGATCATACACTGATAATATGATGATAATACACCGATAATATTCTAATGATACACTTATAATATGCTGATGATACACTGGGAAAATGCTGATGATACACTGATAATTCGCTGATAATACGCTAATACTACGCTAATAAAAGCTGATGATGCACTGATAATATGCTGATAATACAGTGATAACATGCTGATGATACACTGATAATTCACTGATAATATGCTGATGAAAACTAATAATACGCTGATAATGTGCTGATAATGTGCTGATATCGGTTGCTGATACACTGATGATACACTGATGATCACTGCATCATATGACAGGAAACAGACGAGTTGATTTGAGTGGACTGAAGTATTAAAGAGGATTAAATATGCAGCCGGTGTCACTGTGTGTCGTCTGATAATCGCTGCAATTACAGAAAGGTATCCCAGGGCGGGAGAGTCCGAGCTGAGAGGAAGAAAAGGAACCTGAAACAGCTGCTTCATCTCTTTCTTTCTTCTCTACCCGTGTGTTGCTGTGCTGATTCTGTCACTCCAACTTTGCGGGTGGTGTCTGGGATCTGCAGTGATCTACGTTAAAATCACCAGAAAATATAATTACTACATTTATAAGTTACTAGTCTTAGTCGACAAAAAGTCCTGGTATTTTAGACTAACTTAGTCTAAGAAAACCCAAAGTATTTAGTCTCGTTTTAGACAGCAGGTTGATAGTAATGTTAATCTAAATGAATCTAGTCATTTATCTGTAACAATAGGAATTATTGGTAGGAACCTTTGTTTAGTTCAGTGTGACACAGGGACGTGTTTTGAAGTGACACCGTCGCCGACACACATCGCCGCATTTAGTGCCGACAGCACTGATGAGAAATACAAGTGATGCACATCCAGTCAGTGGTTGAGGGCCCTGATTTCGTCTTTTTTCGTCTCATCTGACAAAATTAACCCTGGACAGTTAGTCATCAGTGATCTGGACAGACTGAGCTCAGACCCCTGACCTTTGACCCCTCTCTGCAGGTCTCTGCAGCTGCCTGGTGATGATCCTGTTTGCGTCGGAGGTGAAGTTCCACCGTCTCTCCGAACGGATCGCCAACTTCAACGAGGTGACCTTCGTCTACCAGACGTACAGCGAGCGCTACGACCGGTCCTTCTGGCTCTTCTTCCTCGTCTTCCTCCTCCACTGCCTCAACTTCCTGCTCATCCGACTGGCCGGCATCGAGTTTCCCTTCCAGGAAAGCAAAGAGTTGGACCTGAGCGGCGGAGCGGCCGACCTCATGTACTGAAACCGCCTGGACGCACTCGGACATTAAAGCATAAAAGAATTAGAGACTTCATCGTGACCTCGCTGGCACTTTCAACATTAAGGTGTTTACATGTGTAGTGATGAAGGGATTAGTTTAGTTTGCTGATTGTTAGAAAAATGCCCATCACAGGTTTCCAGAGCTCAAACAGTAAAAACAAAAGAACTAAATTGGTTGGTTGGCAACATAAGAAAGTCAAAAACTACAAAAATACAGTTTAAAATCAATCATCAGGTCTTAAAATGAACATTTTGTGTTCACGTTGGTTTCTTGTCATTGAAAATTCCATTTTTTTTTACAAAAATCATGATTTTGTACAATTCTTGACACGAAATGTCAAATGTAACTGAAAAAGATTGATAAATTTAAATATTTAAGCCACCCAGAATATAAAACCTGTTGATAGCATGTGTTTTTATTTTTTAAAACCTTTTTAAGAGAGTTAAACTATCAGGTACCAAGTCACATTTTTGACATTTTCCCAAATATTCACACGTAAAAACATGGAACCAGACCTTTTTTTTGAGAATAAAAGTCAAAAGTTTGCTAAACTAGCAGGTTAGAAACCCAGAGGTTTGAGGTTGAATATGTTACTGACTGAAATACTGTCAGTTTTTTATTAGTCAAATCGGTTAAAACATGTTGACTGATGACACTGTGTTGTTTCCTAATGACAAGTATTATTATTCCTTTCAAAGTTTGCTTCTGTGACCTGGACAAACTTCTGACTGAAACGTATTATTTAACTCCGAATAAGCAGATTTACTTACTTCTCATTAATATCAGAGCATTTAGCAGCAGCCGCCAAGAAAAAGAGTTTCACAGGGAGATGAGAAGCGGGTTACAAATAAGAAAAAAGGGCCAGTCTGCTTTTCTTTTTTTCCTGATACACATTAAGTCATTGCAAAGGTTTGCAGGTTGACGTGAACTGGAAAATCACTCGTTTCGTAGTTGTAGTGTGTAGAAATAAAAAATAAAAATGTGAAAAAGAATCCCAGTGACCAGGGGCGAGGTAAACTGTCAGATTGGATTAAATCTTGAATATTGGTTATTCAAAAGAAGAAGAGGATTCTGAAATCAGTCTCAAGTTTGATATGGATCAAACCTTCTGGATTAGCCACATCCCAGCAGAAGGTGGTTTTCAGGTACAAAATGTAATAAAAAAACTTTAAAATTGGTCAAATAATACAATATTTTCATCATGTAGTACATGCACATGTATTTATATTTTCTACTAACCGTTACAGACACAGCAGGTAAAGTAGATATTTGTACTTTGAGTATTGTAAAAACAAACTCTTTAAAATTTAGACATTTTATGAGTTAAAATATCCACAAAGTATTTGAGAATAAAGTTTTTAAAATGTGATTTACAGATTAAAAGAAATGTCAAACAGCGGTGGTGTTCGTGTCAATGTGTTGTGGTGGTTTTGTGACCTTCTGACCAGATCAATAAAATCAACTAAATGCTTAATATACATAATCAAGTCAATATGCATGACTGGTTATTTCATGAGGATATAAAGATAATTAAAGCTGCAATCATTAAAGCATTGACCACCCAGTGTGTCGTGTTGCTAGGTGGTTTGTTCATATATGACCAGAGCCATTTATAGCCAATCTATTATTTATGATGACCTATACCTGATACCTGATGACGGTGAAGTAGTTTAGCTCATAGCTGCTCTTTCCAAGGCTGCATCGAAAGGTAAATTTACTTCTGCCGCCATGTTGGATCCACGGTTATCAACAAAGTCTGAAAAATTGGATGCAATGAAGGACCAGTATAGCCCAGTCTGAAGGCAACCAGGACTAACAGGGAAAAGCTTTTAGTAAATTTTCATTTTAAATGCCAGAAGATGATTCAGAGCGAATTGGAAGTCAAATATGAATTGCTTGATTCAATATGGCCGACTTCCTGTTGGTGGTAGGGGCCACACGGTGGCGCAGGGGTTAGTGCTGTTGCCTCACAGCAAGAAGGTCGCAGGTTCAAGACCTCCTTGGTCCTGGGTCTGGGACCTTTCTGTGAGGAGTTTGCATGTTCTCCCCGTGTCTGGTGGGTTTTCACCGGGTACTCCGGCTTCCTCCCATAGTGCCCCACGATTGGCTGCCTCTCGTCGTAACGCGCTGGGATTGGCTCCAGCAGACCATGTGACCCTAATGAGGAATAAGCAGGAATATGTTAGTCCTTCATTGCATCCAATTTTTCCGACTTTGTTGATAACTGTGGATCCAACATGGCGGCCTTGGAAAGTCAGTCAGTCATTTTCTATACCTGTTTGTTCCTCATTAGGGTCACATGGTCTGCTGAAGCCAATCCCAGCGCAGGGATACACCCCAGATGGTCGCCAGCCAATCGTGGGGCACACACACCATTCACTTACACACTCACACCTATGGGCAATTTAGAGTCTCCAATTAACCTCAGCATGTTTTTGGACTGTGGGAGGAAGCTGGAGTACCCGGTGAAAACCCACCAGACACAGGGTGAACATGCAAACTCCACACAGAAAGGTCCCAGACCCAGGACCAAGGAGGTCTTGAACCTGCGACCTTCTTGCTGTGCTAACCCCTGCTCCACCGTGTCGCCCTCATAGGGAAAAGCTTTTGGTACATTTTCATTTTAAATGCCAGAAGATGATTCGGAGCGAATTGGAAAACCATGAAAAACCAGTTGCTTGATTCAAGATGGCCGACTTCCTGTTGGTGCTTTTAGCTGGTTTTACCCATTATTGCTAAACATAACATAATTTTTGACGACACGTTTAGGCTGCAAAAAGGCTTCATTTAGATGAAGAAGAAGAAACCTTACAGAGACGTGACAGCAGGCCCTAATTAGAAGCTGCTGGCTGACGTCCACCTGCTGTCATCAGGATTTAACATGTGGACTCAAACCTGTGTCTTTCTGGGTACCGGACGGTTTGTGGAGGCCTTTCTTCCTCTGGTCCCCCGCAGTGAAACCGACCCTTTGGACGTCTTTGGACCAGTTGACAGAAGAGATGTGGAGACGCTGCCCTGCGGCAGGGGGGGGTGGTTTCCTGTCCCGTTCTGTAATTAGCGGTGTCTCGTTCAACGGCGGCCAATTAAAAGGCCAGGATTTCATCCGGCTGCTGGCGGACTGAGACTCAGCTGGATCTCCTTCAAGGACAACAAAGGCAAAGACTTCTTCTGTCGTCCTTTAAAACCTTCAAACCAAAGACGTTAAACACGTCCTGGTGTCTGCAGGACTGAACCTGCTTTTAATAATGTGCTGTATAAATAAAGGTTATTATTGAAATTAAAATGCCGTCAAGTCTGGTCTGATAGGCTGTGATTGGTGGAGCTTGTTGGGGGCGGGGCCAGTAAACCCTACTACGATAATAAAACGTCTGCTGTCATTTAGCGGCAGCTTCACTCTGATCCACATCAGGTAAGATTCACACCTTTATATCAGAACTTCATATAAATATAAATATATAAAGGTAGATGAAAAGGTGAGATTCACACCTTTATATCTGAACTTCATCTTCAGTTTGATTATTGATTTGGAGATAAAACACCTGAAAATCTGGACATTTTAACGTATAATCTTACGTTTTCAAAATGTATATAATGGCCAAATATGTATTACTTGTATTATACTAATACTACTAATAATATATATTAATAATAATATAATGTTATCCAGTCATGTTATGTCCATGATAATCCAGTTTCAGTTTGTTAATCTATTGTATTTATCAGTATTTACAATTAGCTTCCTTATTTATATTATAGACAATTAAAATATTTACAGTTTTAGTATTAACATTATTTATAATTACAATAATAGATTTACAGTATTTCCATTATCTACAGTTAAAATATTTCCATTATTAACATAATTAAAATTTTACAGTATTGCCATTGGTATTATATTATAATAACTGATTTTAATCTCTAATGTTAATATCTGATGTTAATCTCTGATCATCTGCAGCAGACGACGTCTGAAGAAACATGAGCTCAGAGCAGGAGGTGAGATCAATCGATCAATCAATCGATCAATCAATCAATCAATCAATCACAGTGTATTTTATACAATTATAGCTACTGCTGCTGCTACAAGTAGTACAACTACTGCAATTACTACTACTGCTACAATTATGACTACTACAACTACTAATACTACTTCCACTACTACTACCAGTATTATCACTACTACTCTAGTACTACTACAACTACTACAACTACTACAACTACTACTACTACAACTACTACTACTACAACTACTACAACTACTACAACTACTACTACAACTACTACAACTACTACTACAACTACTACAACTACTACAACTACTACTACTACAACTACTACAACTACTACTACAACTACTACTACAACTACTACAACTACTACGACTACTACTACTACTACCACATTTTCTACTACAACTACTCAGTACTTTAAAGAGTTTTCTGTGGTAAGATGTGGGTAAAAGACTCATTACAACAATGTGTGTGTGTGTGTGTGTGTGTGTGTGTGTGTGTGTGTGTGTGTGTGTGTGTGTGTGTTCAGGTGGAGGCGGAGCTACAGCAGATCCTGGTCCAGGTGTCTGACCTGCAACGCTGGAGGGAAGTTTTCACCCAGAAAACTGTTGGAAAAAAAACCCAAAACCTTTACAATAATTTGGATATTTCCTGTTTGATTAATTGATTAATTGATTGATTGATCAATCAAATTTTCAATGCTCTGAAACATTAATGTAACGTTTTCCTTACAGGCTGAAGTCAAAACATGGAATTGTAAGTTCATACATACATCTGTGTGTGTGTGTGTGAGTGTGTGTGTTATATACAGACTCAGCTCTGCCCCCTGCTGGTGTCACTGCTGTGCTGCCTCAGTTCAGCTTACACTCAGTAGCTGTGTGTGTGTGTGTGTGTGTACATGTGATCCTATAACACACACACACACACACGCGCACACACACACACACTCCGTGTTAAGTTTCAGTGGTGGTGAGGTCTGAGTCTACCTGCTGTTCCAACCAGTATCAGGACCATGTTGAACCTGTGGGTTCCTCTAGCAGCAGGAGTCTAGTACAGTCTGAGTACTCCAGCTAGTACAGTATGAGTTCTACTAGTACAGCTAGTAGTATTTGGTAGTAGTCAGTAGTAGTTCGGTACTGGACGAGGTGATGACAGACTGCAGGCTGGACTACATCGAGCTGCTGCAACAGGAAGTCAACAAGAACCCTGATGTGAGTGTTGACCATTAGTATTTATTATTATTGACTTTAGCTGTATCTATGAGTACTACTGAGGTAGTACTATTACTACCACAAATACTACTGCTACTTTACTATCAATACAACTACTAGTACTACTGAGGTAGTACTATTACTACCACAAATACTACTGCTACTTTACTATCAATACAACTACTAGTACTACTGAGGTAGTACTATTACTACCACAAATACTACTGCTACTTTACTATCAATACAACTACTAGTACTACTGAGGTAGTACTACTACTACCACAAATACTACTGCTACTTTACTATCACTACAACTACTAGAACTACTGAGGTAGTACTATTACTACCACAAATACTACTGCTACAACTGCTACTCTATAACTACTACCACTACCACATATACTACTAATACTACTGCTATATTACTATTACAACTACTACACTACTATAAGTACTACTAGTACTTATACTAGTAGTACTACTACTGCTATGATTACTACCATTGCAATTAGTACTATTACTATTATACTACAATGACTACTACATTACTACTCTATCATTACTACTACTAACTATCACAGCTGATACTACAAATACTACAACTACTGCTACTATTGCTCCTACTACTGCAACAAGCTACTGATAAAGTACAAATACTACTACTACTTCTATAACTACTAATACAATTACTCTGCTAACTACTACTACTCTACTCTATTAACACTACAACTTGTACTACTACAACTACTACTCTACTATCACTACAACTAGTACCGTTATGATTACTACCATTACAACAAATACTACAACAATTACCACCACAAGTACTACTACATTATTACACTACTACCACTACTACTACAACAACTACTACTACAGAGCTTAAAAAAATGCATTTTGTCAATCACAGCCTGTCAATCATAGTCTGTCAATCACAGTCTGTCAATCACAGCCTGTCAATCATAGTCTGTCAATCACAGCCTGTCAATCATACTGTGTCAATCACAGCCTGTCAATCATAGCCTGTCAATCATAGCCTGTCAATCACAGTCTGTCAATCACAGCCTGTCAATCACAGCCTGTCAATCACAGTCTGTCAGTAGCCTGTCAATCATAGTCTGTCAATCACAGACTGTCAATCATAGCCTGTCAATCACAGTCTGTCAATCACAGCCTGTCAATCACAGCCTGTCAGTAGCCTGTCAATCATAGTCTGTCAATCACAGTCTGTCAATCATAGTCTGTCAATCATAGTCTGTCAATCATAGTCTGTCAATCATAGCCTGTCAATCACAGCCTGTCAATCACAGCCTGTCAATCACTAGGTTTACATGCACACTCTAGTCGAGGTATGGTGTTAGCAAAAGCTAATTTTTTAAAGTAGGTTCCCATGGTAACTGTAAGGTAAAGTATTAGAGTTTCTATAGATCAATTACTCTATTATTTCTGGTTCACTCAGCTACAGTAAACAACTTCTAAACAATCATTCAACATAGAAACTGAGGGGAACAGGAATGTGTGAAACTAATGAAACATTTCAGCGTTCGGAGGATCACCAAAGTTATTATTAGTCGTCTGAGGTGTTCCCTGTTCTCCTTCAGAGACTGGTGGATCTGGGGAAGGAGGAGGAGCAGGAGGAGACGCCTCCTCCCTCCCGCAGGACCCTCCCGGCGCTCTATTCCATCCCCAGGAGACTGGTCATCTCTCCGAGCCTCGGAGGAACGCCGGTCACCCCCCACCTGACGGAGGTGAGATGGTCTCAGAGGAAACATGAACAGGTCACCTGACACTGCTGAGCACAAACAAGACCTGTGGGGGGAATGGGCTGTAGATGTTGTAGATGTTCAGGTAAAAGTTCATGTCAGTCTGCCAAACCAACATATATCCAAGACTAAAAAGGTGGTTTATAGCTAAATCACCAGCAGAGGTCTGTCAACTTCTGTTAGCATGGCTAACACCAGGCCTTATTTTAATCTACATTGAGATGAGGTCTGGGAACCATCTGTTCATTTGTTTGTATTGGAGGTTTATGAAAGCCAAGAACCGTTTATTGGGCGCTACAAATGTCTATCAAATGTCAATCAAAAGTTTGCTGTTTTTTTTCAATGAAGATACCTTTAAACTAATTAGAAATCCACTCTATGCATTGCTAATGTGGAAAATGACTATTCTAGCTGCAAATGTCTG
This sequence comes from Lepturacanthus savala, assembly GCA_030544235.1. Classification (NCBI taxonomy): domain Eukaryota; kingdom Metazoa; phylum Chordata; class Actinopteri; order Scombriformes; family Trichiuridae; genus Lepturacanthus; species Lepturacanthus savala. The sequence goes on from CM060468.1 coordinate 2,237,813, forward strand.
GTGTATAGAGGCAACTATCACTCCATTGTTCTAATGGTACAACATTAAATGGTACATCATCAAATAGTATAGCGCTAAATTACTTAAAACAAGGTTGCATCAAAAGGTAAATTTCTGTCTTCCACCATCTTGGATCCACAGTCGCTTTTTGTGTTTCATCATCAAAATTGGGTCCTTGGTGTCCGGACTGAATTGATCAAAGTGAATTTGTCTACAAGGAAGGATGGGTATACCCAGGCTAACATTGTGTAGCATTTATGGAATTTCTAGCTAAAAATAACATGTATTTGTATCGATGTATTTACATCGCAAAGAAGTCCCTTTAACAATATATTGGCCAGCAGGAGCCACTAGTAGTCATTGAAACACTAAAGCATGCTGTGCATATTTCGTAGGTGGATCCACCCTGAAATTCTACATCTGACCACCAAGTTTCATGTAAATTGGCCCAGTAGTTAAGAGTTAAACCACGCTTCAATTAAAGAAGTTGTGTTCACGTTGCTCCTGTTGGTGTTTGTCTTCGTGTTTAGAGCCTCAGGAGGATTTTATTCGGCGGAACGTTTCACGTCTTCAACTACGAGTGGAGGAAATCTTTCTTCCAGTTCAGGGAGCCGAACTCGGAGTTGTCCTTCGCTCTAGAGACGGACAGGGTGAGAAACACCTGCTGATACTGCAACAGATACTTCTACAACTACTAGTAATGCTACTATTGGCACCAGAATGGGTTTCCAATGTCCTGTTGAATTAACGTTGTGTTACATCAGGGCGGGGCTCGGGCCGTGCAGATGGTCGTCCAGGCTCGTATCATCAAATACCTGCTGTTCAGCCGCCAGGCGCCACACAGGTGAGGTGTGACTGTCTTTACATTCCGCTGTCCGACACGTGAAGATGATACTTCCACCGGTTAACGGGATCATGTCACATGAAAACGAATCCAGCAACATGAGACAATACTAGACTCCAGACAAAACAAAAATCCCCGTGGAACCACCACGTCCATCAGAAACCGTCCGTCACGGTTCAGCAGAAACACCCTGACGTCACGGTGGTGGAAACGGTCGGGTTAAAAGCAGCAAACAGCAGCACGATTAAAGTGTCCATCAGACGTCTAAACAACCTTCTCCCCTTTCACCGTGAAGGAGCAGGTCCTCCATCATGGTCTCTAAAGACCAGGAGGCATCAGACAGTCCTGTGAGAAGGGTTTAGGCAGTAAACAAACAAATAATGCCATTAATAAGTGCAGTGTTTCTAATTGTCTGTAGGTGGGTGGTTCTACAACTTGGAGAACACAGATGTTTCTGTCTCTTTATGGATTCCAGACCAATGCAATGATGCTGAAATGAGATCAAAACTCTGCAGGTCTACCCACTGGTAGCAGGACTCCTCTGTTCCTTTTTGATGAAGATAGTTCTTCATTACTCTGGATGGTTGATGACGATAAATCTTCATGATTCTAGATTCTCTTTGATGAAGATAGTCCTTAATGGCTCTAGTTGGATGGTTGATAAAGATAAATATTTATGATTCTAGATGTTTGAAGATATTCTTTTTTGACTGAACGTTTGATGAAGATAATTCTTGACTCTTGTAGGGTCTTTGATGAATATAGTTCTTCATGATTCTAGATTGTCTTTGATGAAGACAGTTCTTCATTACTCTGGATGATTAATTAAGATAGTTCTTCCTGACTGGATTTTTGAGGAACATAGTTCTTAATGGCTCTAGATAATGATGAAGATAGTTCTTCTTGACTGTACATGGATGGGTAATGGATATAATTCTTCATGATTCTAGATTCTCTTTGATGAAGATAGTTCTTAATGGCTCCAGAAGATAATTCTTCATGATTCTTGGTATTTGATAAAGATATCTCTTCTTGACTAGTTGTTTTATGAAGATAGTTCTTCTTGACTGCAGTTGGATGGTTGATGAAGATAAATCTTCATGATTCTAGATGTTTGATGAAGATAGTTCTTCTTGACTCTAGCAGGGTGTTTGATGAATATATTTCTTCATGATTCTAGATTCTCTTTGATGAAGATAGTTCTTCATTACTCTGGATGTTTAATTAAGATAGTTCTTAATGGTTCTAGAAGATAATTTTTCATGATTCTAGATGTTTGATGAAGATAGTTCTTCATGTCTCTGGATGTTTGGTGGAGATAGTTCTTGACTCTAGTTGGTTGTTTAATTAAGTTAGTTCTTAATGGTTCTAGGAGATAATTCTTCATGTTTCTAGATGTTTGATGAAGATTATTGTTCTCGACTCTAGTTGGATGTTTGAATATAATTCTTCATGATTCTTTGATGAAGATAGTTCTTCTTGACTGGATGTTTGGTGGAGCTAGTTCTTCTTGACTCTAGTAGGGTGTTTGATGAAGACAGTTCTTCATTACTCTGGATGTTTAATTAAGATAGTTCTTAATGGTTCTAGAATATAATTTTTCATGATTCTAGATGTTTGATGAAGATAGTTCTTCTTGACTCTAGTAGGGTGTTTGATGAATATAGTTCTTCATGATTCTAGATTGTCTTTGATGAAGACAGTTCTTCATTACTCTGGATGTTTAATTAAGATAGTTCTTCCTGACTGGATTTTTGAGGAACATAGTTCTTAATGGCTATAGATAATGATGAAGATAGTTCTTCTTGACTGTACATGGATGGGTAATGGATATAATTCTTCATGATTCTAGATTCTCTTTGATGAAGATAGTTCTTTAATGGCTCCAGAAGATAATTCTTCATGATTCTTGGTTTTTGATAAAGATATCTCTTCTTGACTAGTTGTTTTATGAAGATAGTTCTTCTTGACTGCAGTTGGATGGTTGATGAAGATAAATCTTCATGATTCTAGATGTTTGATGAAGATAGTTCTTCTTGACTCTGGATGTTTAATTAAGATAGTTCTTAATGGTTCTAGAAGATAATTTTTCATGATTCTAGATGTTTGATGAAGATAGTTCTTCATGTCTCTGGATGTTTGGTGGAGATAGTTCTTGACTCTAGTTGGTTGTTTAATTAAGATTTTCTTAATGGTTCTAGGAGATAATTCTTCATGTTTCTAGATGTTTGATGAAGATTATTGTTCTCGACTCTAGTTGGATGTTTGAATATAATTCTTCATGATTCTTTGATGAAGATAGTTCTTCTTGACTGGATGTTTGGTGGAGCTAGTTCTTCTTGACTCTAGTAGGGTGTTTGATGAATATATTTCTTCATGATTCTAGATTCTCTTTGATGAAGACAGTTCTTCATTGCTCTGGATGTTTAAGATAGTTCTTAATGGTTCTAGAAGATAATTTTTCATGATTCTAGATGTTTGATGAAGATAGTTCTTCATGTCTCTGGATATTTCTGCTTGACTGGATATTTGGTGGAGATAGTTCACGACTCTAGTAGGGTGTTTGATGAAGATGGTTCTTCATGATTCTAGATTCTCTTTGATGAAGATAGTTCTTCATGACTCTGGATGTTTAATTAAGATAGTTCTTAATGGTTCTAGAAGGTAATTCTTCATGATTCTAGATGTTTGATGAAGATAGTTCTTCTTGACTCTAGTTGGATGTTTGATGAAGATAGTTCTTCATGATTCTAGATTCTCTTTGATGAAGATAGTTCTTCATTACTCTGGATGTTTAAGATAGTTCTTAATGGTTCTAGAAGATAATTTTTCATGATTCTAGATGTTTGATGAAGATAGTTCTTCATGTCTCTGGATATTTCTTCTTGACTGGATGTTTGGTGGAGATAGTTCTTGACTCTTGTAGGGTGTTTGATGAAGATGGTTTTTCATGATTCTAAATTCTCTTTGATGAAGATAGTTCTTCATGACTCTGGATGTTTAATTAAGATAGTTCTTAATGGTTCTAGAAGGTAATTCTTCATGATTCTAGATGTTTGATGAAGATAGTTCTTCTTGACTCTAGTTGGATGTTTGATGAAGATGGTTCTTCATGATTCTAGATTCTCTTTGATGAAGATAGTTCTTCATTAGTCTGGATGTTTAATTAAGATCGTTCTTAATGCTTCTAGAAGATAATTCTTCATGAATCTAGAGATTCAACAAAGATATTTCTTCGTGACTGGATGTTTGATGAAGATAGTTCTTCATGATTCTAGATTCTAGGTTCTTCTTGATGCTATTTGGAACAACCAAAGTTCTCCCTGACGAAGCTATAAGGGCATTTAAAATATCATTCTTTAAAAAAGTAAAGCATTCATTTTTGGTTTAAGTATTCAAGAGATTGACGGCTTTGTAGAATTGTCTTTGTAGGAACTGGCTCCAAACAAAGTGCTTCAGATTATCTAGATAAATGGCTGTTTCTGCTCTAACGTGACTGCTTCTGTTCCCCAGACTTCCTGTTATTGACCAGTGTATTTTTTTCATAGATTTCACGTTTTTTACTATATTACTAGTTTCTGTATTTTTATTATTTTTCTATTATACCCCCACCATCGACCCAGTGTGTCCAGCCTCTGTGGGGTAGGACAGAGGGAACAGGACCGGGCGTTGGCGGCGGCGTTGTCCGACAGCCTCTGGTTGGCCGGCCAGGAGCTCAGTGCCACGGTTACCTTGGTAACGGAAGACTACTGCATCACACCTCACCTGGACTACAAACTGGACAACTTCACAGAGCGGGTACCACAGAACTCAGAATTCACGATTATACGAGTTAGCCTTGATGCCTGGTCCGTAGTTTTCTGGATATTTGTGGAGAATCTGGTCTCTTTTTTTGTATAATTCCGGAATTTTAACTCAGCAGCTTTAATACGTCTATAATACGCTGCATACAAACTCGTCCCCCATTGACTCCCAGCAAAAAATACTTCCTTGTCCTCTTATATTACAGCCCATTGCAGGACAATTAAATAAACAATTTTAATTAAAATGCATAGCTAAAATACACACGCCATCAATCTACAGCTCAATCCTGTTTTCCCTGAACATCACATATGCAAAATATATATGTTTAAATCAATAAAACATATTTATTTGTCGAATGATCCCCATACGTTTTAGACAGTGGTGCGTCAGGTACCTTCTTCCTGACTGCAGCAGGGAAAAACTGGCATTTAAATGGTAAAATGTTGAAAATATAATAATTACTATTGCTACTACTGCTTTTTTTGTGTTTTCTATTATAAAATACACAATGTACACATAAATATTTAGCTGTTATTATCAGGACTGAAGCTGAATAGAAGATTTACCAATATATATTGTTAAAAGCAACATTATTGTCCCTGTTAAGGCCGTTTTAGGGTCCTGACGGTGCAGTAAAAGTGAAGATAAATGGTCGTATATTCTGTCATTTCATCACTGAGACACTAACTGTGACTGTTTTAGCTGCAGCTGTTCACATTCAACAAGAAGGAAGACGTCAGAAAGTTCCTCCTCGATCACATCCAGTGTGTGAGTACTTCACATTCTGACTTAGCAGCATTTAAAGAGGTTAGAGTTTCAGATAACCGCCTCCATGACGTGTTTTTGTTGCTGTAGTTTAAAGAGGAGGGGAGTCACGGCGTCATCCTCTTCCTCTACAGCCTCATCTGCTCACGCACAGTCGACAGGTAACGAAAAGGAAAAAGAAAAACGACTTTTTAACAGCGAATCGTTGGAATCAGAAGTGTAATATTCGTGCGTCTGCTGCTCTCAGGCTGAAGGAGGACCTGGACTCCACCACCGCCCACCTGCTCTACATCAGCCTGGGAAACTTCGTCTGTCGCCAGGTAGAAAAGAAATAAAGGCACCGATACTTGTGACATCACAGCCGGAGGATTCCAATTCAATTTGCATATCGTTGCCCTTTCAAAATAATGGCCTGAAGCAGAGAATATTATATTTATGAGTCGTTTTAATCCAAAAGGTCTTGACAGTGGACAAGTTGTGATGTCACTAATGTCTCATTAAAGAATAAAGTGACTTCAGGTCAGTTTCTAAACATTCTAGTGTGACTTTATTCCTTATTATAGAGTTAAATTAAACTAATCTCAGCTCCTTTTTCATCACTTTCTCTTCTTTGTCTGTTTTTTATTGACCGTAACCCAACTCCAACGTCCAGTTTTGACGACTTTTAAGAAGATTCTGGAACTTCCTTCATATTTGGCTGCTTATTTATTGAATTTATTGATATGCACAGCACTTTATATTAACTTATTATTAAAGTATAACTTGTGAAATTGAAGCAGTCGCCATCATAAAAGCTGTTAAATATAAAAACCTAAAGTAAAATGTCCAATGTCTTAAAGGACATAAAGAGTCTGATCCTTTAAACTCAGGATTAAGGTGATTTTACATCATCAAGAGATGATTTAGGACTAAAACTCACTTTATTATATATATTATTGGATCCTAAAATTTGAGTTAAAATGTCAGATTCAGATCTAGGATATCAAACATCCAACCATTTATTATTATATTATTTATTACAGGAAGTCTGACTCTTATCCCTCCATACATAAAATATCACTTAGACATAGTGAAACATGTTTTTATTACTTAAAATTACCTAAATAATAGATATATTGAAATATATATATACATATAAAAAGGTTGTAAACATAGTTTCATACTATGCAGGTCATTGAGACTCCATTCTATATTATTTCCAAATATAATCCATTTTAGCTTATTAGAAAAAAAACACAACAAATTGAATTAAAATATTAAATTTACCCCAGATAGTGAGTTAAATGTTTTATTTGGTGAAAATCTTCCATAATTATGAATAAAAGTCAACCTTTGGTTGGTCAAATGAGCAATAGGGATATCCTGGTCATGTGACCTCCTTCAAAATAAAAGCACCCACCTATAAAAAACATAAATTTGCTATCTTAGAACAATAAAGCAATCGTTTCCATATGGTTAACTAGAACTTTCGGATCTAAGTTTGTTGAATTTGAACAACTTTAATGAGTATTATTATGACAGTCGTCGCTGTAACATTCCTTACGGGTTGTGGTGTGTGTTCCTGTGTTTCTGCAGGCCTTGTTGAACCTGCTGCTGACGGGCAGGGCCAGTCCTCACGTCTTTAATGGGGCCGAGTGTTTCGGGGAGGACGGCCGGCCTCTGGAGCGCCCCCTGCAGGGCGTCCTGACCCGCGGCGACGTGGGATATCTGCACTGGAGCCGAGAGCAGATGGAGAGAAGCAGGCTGCCGCAGGTCCAGTCATTTTACTGCTTTACTTCTAGCTAGCTGCTAACAATCAATAGTTAGAACAGCAGGTTTTATAACGTTTTTCATACCTTTGCAAAACGGTGGAAAACTTCTGGTAAATTTCCAGGAACTTTCCATGGGAAGTTCGTCTCCAACAGTTAGTCTCCAACTGTTCATGTCTAACAGTTCATCTCTAACTGTTCATTTCTAACAGTTCATCCTTAACAGTTTGTCTCCACCTGTTCATGTCAGTCTGTTTGTTTCTAACAGTCCGTTCATCTCGAAGTGTTCGTCTCTAACAGTTTGTCTCCAACTGTTCGTCTCCAACAGTTTGTGTCTAACAGTCCGTTCGTCTCTAACTGTTCGTTTCTAACAGTTCATCTCGAACAGTTTGTCTCCAACTGTTCTTGTCAGTCTGTTCATTTCTAATAGTCCATTCGTCTCCAACTGTTCATGTCTAACAGTTCGTCTCTAACTGTTCGTTTCTAACAGTTCGTCTCTAACAGATCATCTCCAACCCTTCATGTCTAACAGTTCGTCTCCAACAGTTCGTCTGTTCATTTCTAACAGTTTGTCCTCAACTGTTCGTTTCTAACAGTTTGTCCTCAACTGTTCGTTTCTAACAGTTCGTCTCCAACTGTTCGTTTCTAACAGTTCGTCTCCAACTGTTCTTGTCAGTCTGTTCATTTCTAATAGTCCATTCGTCTCCAACTGTTCATGTCTAACAGTTCGTCTCTAACTGTTCGTTTCTAACAGTTCGTCTCTAACAGATCATCTCCAACCCTTCATGTCTAACAGTTCGTCTCCAACAGTTCGTCTGTTCATTTCTAACAGTTTGTCCTCAACTGTTCGTTTCTAACAGTTTGTCCTCAACTGTTCGTTTCTAACAGTTCGTCTCCAACTGTTCGTTTCTAACAGTTCGTCTCCAACTGTTCGTGTCTAACAGTTCGTGTCTAACAGTTCGTCTCCAACTGTTCGTGTCTAACAGTTCGTCTCCAACTGTTCGTGTCTAACAGTTCGTCTCCAACTGTTCGTGTCTAACAGTTCGTCTCCAACTGTTCGTGTCTAACAGTTCGTCTCCAACTGTTCGTGTCTAACAGTTCGTCTCCAACTGTTCGTGTCTAACAGTTCGTCTCCAACTTTTCGTGTCTAACAGTTCGTCTCCAACTGTTCGTGTCTAACAGTTCGTCTCCAACTGTTCGTGTCTAACAGTTCGTCTCCAACTGTTCGTGTCTAACAGTTCGTCTCCAACTGTTCGTGTCTAACAGTTCGTCTCCAACTGTTCGTGTCTAACAGTTCGTCTCCAACTGTTTGTGTCTAACAGTTTGTCTCCAACTGTTCGTGTCAGTCTATTTGTTTGTTTGTTTAACAGTCCATTCGTCTCTAACTGTTTTTTTAGGAATTTTGAAACTATTCAACATTTAGCCCCTAACTTGCCAGCTACTTACTTCACCACACTATGAGACAATAACTGAACGTTATGAGACAGAAGTGAAACTGGTCTGACTGTACAGTGGGCCGGACTGTACCCTGTAGCGGCCCAGTTCTGGACCCCAGGCCGCATGTTTGACACCCCTGATTCAGAACATTAATCTGGTGCACTTCACCAGTATAAAGTCTCTCGCCAGAACCTGTTTTTACTTTCAACTTGCGCATAAAAAAAGTCTTCTTCTGCAACAGTTTAACCCATTTAATCCTATGAGCCTTAAGTATAATTGTCATTTTATGTTTAAAATAAAATAATTTAATTGTTACTGTTAGAACTTTTTGGTCTTTTGAAAGTAGAGAAAAGGTTTTAAGCAAAAGAAAAACTAAATTTCCAAGTTCTTCCACTCATAACTTCTGACAACATGAATAAAACCTCCCAGAAAGAGTCATTTTATTTAGATTATTATGATTTTCAACCCTGACATGAATATATCTATTTAATCATTCAAGTCTCTAGAATAATCCCCCATAAATAATGTTACACATGGGATAAATAGGTTTTTGTTTATGGGCAGATTTGTGCAAACGGCAACTATAACAGTCATTAAAATGCTATTTTTTGAATTTAGTTGGAATTCTGCTAAATGTGGATAGAAACTGGTTGAATTACTTGTTGCATCACAGCCTCCAACACGTCACTGCATCAAAGTTCAGTGTCTGATTTCACTGCCTGAGACCGGCTCGGCCACACTAGACGGATGATTTACACGCGATCAGACGTGTCCTGACGCAGTGATTGTGTTAACATCCGTGTTCCCGCGGAGCCGATGACACGACATTAATAAGGAAACAGATGCAGCTGAGATCAGGATACACCAGAACTCAGCCAAACCCAACAGGACTGACACAATCCTGGGTTGGATTCAGCCCTATAATAACAGGAGTACTGGTGCTGGTTTCTGTGGTCTGCAGGTGGGCAGCATGTTGAAGACCCCCAGGTTCCCGGTCTGGGTCTGCTGCATCAACAGCAGCTTCTCGGTCGTGTTCAGTCTGAACCGATCGCTGCTGTCCGACTGGAAGATGGAGCACGTGTTCGACCTGTACTTCTACAACGGCCAGGCCTCCCAGAGGTCTGTGGCCAGACTGACCATCGGTGAGGAGACGTTCCTTGATCCTTCATCAGCTGCTGCTGGTCTATAACAGCTGCTCACCTCTGTCTGTTCGTCTCTAACAATCTGTTCGTCTCTTAACGGTTCATTTCTAACAGTTTGTCTCTGTCTGCTTATAATTGTCCATTCCTCTCCAACTGTTTGTTTCTAACAGTCCATTTTTCTCATACTGTCACATACTTTCTCATACTACGTGTCCAACAGTTCGTCCCCAACTGTTCCTGTCCGACAGTTCGTCCCCAACTGTTCCTGTCCGACAGTTCGTCCCCAACTGTTCCTGTCCGACAGTTCGTCCCCAACTGTTCCTGTCCGACAGTTCGTCCCCAACTGTTCGTGTCCGACAGTTCGTCCCCAACTGTTCGTGTCTGACAGTTCGTCCCCAACTGTTCGTGTCCGACAGTTCGTCCCCAACTGTTCGTGTCCGACAGTTCGTCTCCAACTGTTCATGTCCGACAGTTCGTCTCAAACTGTTCGTGTCTAACAGTTCGTCTCCAACTGTTCATTTATAACAGTTCATCTACAACAGTTCATCCTTAACAGTTTGTCTGTTAAGTGTCAGTCTATTTGTTTCTAACAGTCCATTTGTCTCCAACTGTTTGTTTCTAATAGTCCGTTCGTCTCCAACTGTTCATTTCTAACAGTTCGTCTCTAACAGTTCGTTCGTCTCTAACTCTTTGTCTCTAACAGTTCATTCATTTCAGTCTGTTCAGCTCTAATAGTCTGTCTCTAACATTTTGTCCATCTCTAACAGTCTAGTCGTCGCCAACTGTTCATTTCTAACTGTCTGTTCATCCGTTTGTTTCTAACGATTTGGTTCTAACACTCTGTTCATGTCCAACGGTTCGTTTCTAACAGTCCATTCGTCTCCAACTGTGAAGTTCTAACAATCAGTTTCTGTTAGTTTCTAGTTGTTCGTCTCTAACAGTCCATTCATCTCTACCTCTGTCTCTAATAGTCTGTTAGTTTCTAACTCTTCGTTGGCCGTCCGTCTTTAACAGACTGTTCATCTCACTTTGTTCACCTTTAATAATCCATTTGTCTCCGTCTCTAAGCGTTTGTCTCTAACTGTTCATCATTCTCTAACAATATACTCGTCTAACTGTTTTTATTCTCTAACTGTCCATCTCTAACGGTTCTTTCTGGTCTGTAGACACTCATTCACACCACTGGGAGTCATCGTCCAGGGACCCAGACGGAGACCCAGAGAAGAGGTTTCCTTCACTGGAGATGACCATCAGGACCAAGTGGGACGGAGCCGCCATCAACTGGAATGGCACCTCCCCTTTCTACTGACCCCCCCAACAGGAAGACCTTCTACACCCCCCCTACCCCAACAGGAAGACCTTCTAGACCCCCTACCCCAACAGGAAGACCTTCTACACCCCCCACCCCAACAGGAAGAAGACCTTCTAGACCCCCCACCCCAACAGGAAGACCTTCTAGACCCCCCAACAGGACCCAACCACTGATCTGACTGAAGTCATTAAATAAAAAGTTGAAGTCATTTTCATACAATGTGCTCAATTTTTCCACATTTAATGGGACATTGGGATCTTATTTAACATCAATCTATGAATGGTTTTCCATTGTTTGACAAACATTTGAGGTTTTTTAACTTGACCAATGAAAGAAAAGAGGGCTTCATGATCTCATTTTCATGTCAGTTTAATGATAATGAGAATAAGTTGCAGATAAAAAGTAAATAAATTTAACTTATGTTCCATCTTCATTGTATTGTGTGAGTCCCAGATGAGCAATTAGTACCTTATTGACTGTTTCACCATCAGTTCCAACAGAGACAAACTTGCTCAGTGTTTTCTTGTTGTTTGAGCTTCTCACCTGGTTCTCAAACTCAGGTCCACGGCCCAGCAGGGGTCCTGAAAGAGGCTCAATTGGTTTTAAATGAGGAAACGGTCTCGTTAGACCATCCCGCTCCACTGTAACGACGTATAAACCACCGATTCGTCCGTCCCCGGCGAGCAGAGCAGGACGGTCTTCTTGACGTTCGATCCCAGACGAGCCACGGCGAGGACGTCTAGCAGACAGGTGGACTCGTCCATGGACAGACAGACGGCGATGAAGTGGGCGTGGAAACGCAGAGGGTCACCTGACGACAGCAAAGGATTTCATTGGTGCTTTGTAAAACACTGTTTTCTATGTGGTTCCTTCCTTTGCTGTGGGCCACATGGGACCTTATTTTTGGAAAATTAATGATTTTTGTATATATGAACAGTCAAAGATCGTAATCAATTTCTTCAATTTGTTTGAATTGTGCCATGAATCACACAGATTTATTGATTTAAAAGATAATTTAAGTCAAGATAGTCTAACTTAAAAAACTGAAAAGACTGAAAATACATAAAATTTCTTGTAAATGATGTAATAACTTAACGTTAACACAGAGTCTCAGAAGCTAACGTTAACATGAGCCACCAAAGCTAACGTTAACACTGAGTCTGAGAAGCTAACGTTAACATGAGCCACCAAAGCTAATGTTAACACTGAGTCTGAGAAGCTAACGTTAACATGAGCCACCAAAGCTAATGTTAACACTGAGTCTGAGAAGCTAACGTTAACATGAGCCACCAAAGCTAATGTTAACACTGAGTCTGAGAAGCTAACGTTAACATGAGCCACCAAAGCTAATGTTAACACAGAGTCCCCAAAGCTAACCTTAACCTGAGCCACTGAAGAGAATATTAACACAGAGCTAACATTAACACAGTCTCTGAAGCTAACATTAACGTGAGCCACCAAAGCTAACCTTAACATGGAGCTAACATTAACACTGAGCCTCTGAAGCTAACGCTAACACTGAGCCTCTGAAGCTAACGCTAACACTGAGCCTCTGAAGCTAACGCTAACACTGAGCCTCTGAAGCTAACACTAACACTGAGCCTCTGAAGCTAACGCTAACACTGAGCCACCAACGCTAACCTTAACATGGAGCTAACATTAACACTGAGCCTCTGAAGCTAATGCTAACCCAGAGGCCAATTCTTGTCCAATCAAACTAGTTCAAATACAAATAAACCTTCAAAATAAAACAGAACTATTTATATCTTATTTAACTTTAAAAGGAAAATAAATCTTAGAAATTCAAAGTAAAAAAGTCAGACTGACCTGGATAGACGAGGAAGTCTCCTCCGAACTTGCCCGCTGAGGTCAGGTAGAAGCCCCGCCCCCTCAGGTCTCTGAACACATGGTACCTGGCGGCAGAGTGCGGGTTGTCCGGCGCTCTCATCGGCCAATCGGCTTGCAGGAAGGCCCTCGCCTCAGGGCAGTAGGACAGCCCAGCCCTCGCCGTGCTCAGCTGGACCGCCAACCCGGACTGGGGGAAGGTAAAGCTCCGGTCCAGGGCCTCCAGGCGGCCCTGCAGGGCCTTATCGGTGGCCCCGGCTGCAGGATCTGACCCTGAGCTCATGGCTCTGAGCAGCGCCGACTTCCTGTCCTCCAGAGCCAGGACCTTCTGCTCCTCGTAGCTCCTCTGCTGCTCCTCCTCGTACTGATCCACCTGCTGACGGAGCTCCGCCCCTCCTTCGTCCTGCTGGCACCAACGAATCAAACATACCCTCAGTAAAATGAACTGACCTGAAGTCTGATTAATAAAATGACCTGTAGTCTTATTAATAGACTGACCTTTAGTCCGATTAATACAATGTCCTGTATTCTGAATAAGAGACTGACCTGTATTCTGAATAAGAGACTATCATGTAGTCTAATTAATACAAGTGACCTGTAATCTGATTAACAGACTAATTTCTAATCTGATTAACAGACTAATTTATAATCTGATTAACAGTCTAACCTGTAATCTGATTAATATACTAACCTGCAACCATATTAACAGACTAATTTATAATCTGGTTAACAGACTAATTTGTAATCTGATTAACAGACTAACCTGTTAAACTGATTACCAGACTAACCTGTAATCTGATTACCAGACTAACCTGTTAAACTGATTACCAGACTAACCTGTAATCTGATAACCAGACTAACCTGTTAAACTGATTACCAGACTAACCTGTAATCTGATTACCAGATTAATTTGTAATCTGATTAACAGACTAACCTGTTAAACTGATTAACAGTCTAACCTGTAGTCTGATTACCAGACTAGCCTGTAATCCGATTACCAGACTAACCTGTAATCTGATTACCAGACTAAACTGTAATCTGATTACCAGACTAACCTGAGGTCTGGCTGGTAATGCAGCAGCAGCGTGGCGTTCAGCCAGCATTCTCTCCTCCTCCGGCAGCAGCAGCAGGGGTCGGCCCAGCCTCGTGTTCTGTCGGGGGGTTCTAGGAAGTGAACCCAGCAGCGCCCCCACCAGGCCCTGAGACCTCATGGCCCGCAGGTCCTCCATCCGCCATAGAAGGGGGGCGGAGTCACACAGGCCAATACCGACCACTGGTGATGAAGACTCTGTCTTCACCTTCTTCGCCTCCTCCTCCTCCTCCTCCTCCCTGTAGGGAGGGTCAGACATCACCACTCTCTGAAAAATAATAAAAATGGTCATTAACGATATTTCAGATCTTTGACCCTTTTGATTCTAAATAAATATAATAATGTTCAATTATTTAATTATTATTTATAATAATATTCTTTATATTACAAATCGTTTTAAATAATAATATAATAAATAATATATATATAAAACCCCATATTTTTCCAGTTAAGAGAACTAGATAACTTTTCAGTGTCCCTAATACCGTAGGAAACAAATTAAATTTTAAATTTTAAAAATGACATTTTATTTGTTACCATAATAAAAGTAAAGTAATTAAAGTATTCTAGACCTGCATCATTAAAACTGCCGATCAACAATTATAATAAATAAATAAAAATAATCATCACCACTTGACACCCATCATTGTGCATTGTGAGATTTATTTTAATTTTAAATAAAACTGAAAATATGTCGATTACAGACCATTCCTTAAAATACTGGTGCTAATTATTTTAATTACTAAGGAGATTCTATTCGTTTATTAATGCACGTGCATGTTTAAACTTAACTTGTTGAATTGTATCAGACATACAACAAAGTTCATTAAATCCTTCCCAACTTATTTATATGAACGCACTTCACGCGCTCTACGAACCGCACGTGTACAACCTGTCAATGAACCACTTTAATGAATGAACCAGCTAGCTTGTTAGCTAGTTAGCTGTTAGCTTACCTCGCTGTGTTTCCTGTCTCGCTCTTCACGACATGCCGTAAACTGGTCCGGTGGTAGTTTTAACTTCAGCTATTTAAACTACAAAACGACACGCGCTCAACACACAACACGTCTGATAAACTAAGAAGAAACCGATATCATTATCGATCTATGACAACGAGCCGCTCAGCTCGGCGTGCAGCGGGGGTGTTTGATATAAAACTTCGTCACGTTCCAGAGGGGCGGGGCTTCGTGGCTCCAACGGATCCGCTCAATTAAACTGCCAACGGGATGAAAAAACCAGCGCACACAGGAGTAAAAATAGAGGTGGGGCCTGAAATAGTAGCCAATAGGAGCGCAGATCCCTTTGATTGGCAGCAGAATCAACCAACGGAAATGTTTTGTTTTAAAAAAACGTTACGATATAGAAATATTAGCATTTAATTTAAAAGCGAGTATAATTTAAGCTAATCTTTCAAATCCTTACTTGTTTTTACTCCTTTTATCATGATTGTGACATTGATCTGTTTAATACTGAAAGTATGAGTGACTCACCTGATTAATAGTCGTTTTAATTCAGTTTATTTAACCAGACGTCACAATACTTGATAAAATAAACGACATTAATTTAAATATCAAATTAAAACTAAAGCGCAGCAGAAACACTTTGATGTTAAAGTGCAACGTGTGTTAACATTTAAAACATAAGTGCAGTAGTAATAAAAACTATTAAAATGCAAGAGTACAGTTATTTATAATAAAAAATAATCATTTAACAGTTCAGAAACACCACAGGTCAACCACAAAGGTTTATTAGAGTTGAATTCAATTAGAAACCTCTGAACGGACAGAACGTGTCATCAGAAAGCAGTGAAGCATGGCAATGAGCTTTTATTCTGAAAGGAACACTGTCAACGGCTTCAGCATCTGTACAGATGTTGCATAGCAACAGGGCTTCAAGGGACTGGTTTATATTTGGGGGAGAATCAGCTGATCACAGTTAAAGTAGCACTCCAGCGTTTAGTGAAATCATGATTCAGACTGCTCCTTTACTGAAAAAAAATCACTTCCTGTTTCCTATGATGCTCAACACTCGGCTTCCGCTGGTCCTTTCTCGGGACTACATTTCCCAGAATGCCTTGTGCCATTCTCAAAAAAGGACCAAAAAAAAGGAAAGAAGGAATTTTATGTTGTCAGTCACAAGCTGCTGGATGAAAGCAGAAAATCAAACAAACGTCCAATCAGGTTCATGGTTGTGTCCATGCCTCTTTGGTAAAGCCCCGCCCCCTCTCCTCACCTGGCAGGTGAGAAGAAACTATCTCAGATTCAGACAGATGCAGCCTCCAGTCTGTTTTTAAGTGCAACAAAAAATGTCAGCAGTGTTTCTAACACACACACACACACACACACTGAACCCGACTAGTGTGTGTGTGGTTTCTGTGTGGGTGTGATGCATTGTGGGATTTGGAGGCCTGTTAGTGTCCCAGCTGCAGCTCGGCCAGCTCCTTCAGCAGCTGCTCCTCCTTCTGGACCTTCTCCAGCTGAGGGAACAAACACAAAATACATAAAAAAATATATATAATAATAATTATTATTTTTTTCCAGTTCTGAAAAAAGTCAGAATTCTCATTAAATTAAAATAAAAATAAGAAAAAATATTTTTAGATAATAATTTTAGACATTTAATTTAGTTCTCAGAAAAAGTGGGAAAGAAAAAAATCTGACTAAAATATACAAATTTAATAAATTAAATTTTGTAAAAAAAATTGTAAATTAAGTTAATTAAAATTAATTAATTTAAATTAATTTGTAAATTAAGTAAATTTTTAAAGTTGTTTTTAAGTCAGTAAAAGTCAATTTCAATTAATGTTAAATAAAAAAAATACATTTTCCATCATATTTTAGATAATAATTTTACACATTTAAATAAATGGACTAAATAAAATATAAACATTTTAAATTTAATAAATTATTAAAAATGTAAAAAAAAAAATACAAGTTGAGAGAATTTCTTTTTTTCTTTTTTCAAAATGATAGGAAAAACATTTGATATTTTATTGTTTGCATTAATTTTCGTAGCTAAATGTCTCTGTAGCGCCCTGGAACATTTTTATAAATTAAGCCCCTTGTCCCAGATTAACATAGATAAATAAAATTCACTACACATGTAAAACATGTAAAGACGCATCAAAAAGTCTCTTGGACAAACACCCTAACACCAACAGGAAGTCGGCCATTTTGAATCAAAAGACATTTTTTTTTTTGCCATTTTCATACATCATATTTGAATGAACTAGTCACAAAACTGACGTTAAACTCCCTCTGGTATTAAAAGTTTAGTTATCAAAAGCTTTTTTTAAAAAGGTGATTCACGGTTGTTGCTGTAACTCAAATCAAAGGTCGCCACCTACTGGGATCAGGAAGTAATTGCAACATGTCAAACTTTATCCGATTGACATGAAATTTTAATGGTGTGATCTACACACATGCAGCAACATAAATATGTAATTCAGAGCCAGTCTAGCTGGTCTGGGCCTTGCTGCAGCCTAATTCATGCTAAAGATGCGAGGGCCTGTTCATCGCTGCTTGCAGCTTTAATTACATACTGCCTTGTGAGATTAAAGAGGAAGCTTGTTAGTTAATATAATCTGAGTTTAGTTAGTTTAGTTAGTTTTATGTGATCAGGTCACCTGGTTCTTCTGCAGGACTTTTCCAGACGCCTGCTGCTCCTTCAGCTCCTCGATGGCCTTCAGTTTCTGAAACGCACAAACATCACTGACATCTGTTTCTGAACTTTCCCGCCAGCTTTTCACTGATATTTTAACAACTCCAGAAAGAGTCAAAAACGACTCTTCACCTTCTTTACGTTCTTGATCTTCTTGTCTGTTTCCGGGTCACCACAGGTGGGTTCTGAGTGGCTGTTGGTGATGGGGGTCGGGTCAGATGGAGGTTCAGGATCCAGCTTCGCCTCCTGTTGGATGAAAATAACTGAAAGTTACAGCAGCTCACGCAACACATGTAGATATTTACATTACATCATTATGTATGTTTAGTAAATAACAGAAATCATTTAATAAACATTTATGGGACTAAGAATAAAACAACTGTTTGGGAGAGGTTGTGAAACACTGTCAGGTTAATGATAGGCAGCTCTAAGGTGAGAGACAGGTGAGTAAGACAGGTGAGTCACAGGTGTGTAAGAGACAGGTAAATGATGAGTGAATGTCAAATGAGACACAGGTGAGACAGACAGAGAGAGTTAAACGTGATTAAGTGACAGGTGAGAGACAGGTGAGTAAGAGACGGGTAAGAGACAAATGAGAGACAGGTGTCAGACAAGTGGTGATTAAGGTGATTAAGTGACAGGTGAGTAAGAGACAGGTGAGAGACAAATGAGAGAGATGAGAGACAGGTAAGTAAGACAGCTGAGTGACAGGTGTGTAAGAGACAGGTGAATGATAAGTCAGTGTCAAATGAGAGACAGGTGAGTTAAAGGTGATTAATTGATAGGTGAGAGACAGGTGAGACAGGTGAGTGACAAGTGAACAAGAGACAGGTGAGAGAAGAGAGACGGGTAAGCGACAGGTGTGTAAGAGACAGGTGAATGATAAGTCAGTGTCAAGTGAGAGACAGGTGAGTGAGTGACAGGTGAGAGACAAATGAGAGACAAAAGAGACAGGTGAGACACAGGTGGGTAAGAGACAGGTGAATGATAAGTCAGTGTTAAA
Organism: Lepturacanthus savala; assembly: GCA_030544235.1. Classification (NCBI taxonomy): domain Eukaryota; kingdom Metazoa; phylum Chordata; class Actinopteri; order Scombriformes; family Trichiuridae; genus Lepturacanthus; species Lepturacanthus savala. Next base: position 2,256,463 of record CM060468.1, read on the forward strand.
TGAGAGACAGGTGAGACAGGTGAGAGACAGGTGAGTAAGAAATGAGAGACAGAAAAGAGACAGGTGAGTAAGAGACAGGTGAATGATAAATGAGTGTCAAATGAGACAGGTGAGCAAGAGACAGATAAGTGACAGGTGAGAGACAGGTGAGTAAGAGACAGGTGAGAGACAAATGAGAGAAACGAGAGACAGGTAAGTAAGACAGGTGAGTGACAGGTGTGTAAGAGACAGGTAAGTGACACGTGAAGAAGAGACAGGTGAGACACAGGTGATTAAGTGACAGCTAATTGCAGCAGTTCACCTGTTTAGCTGCCTTCTTGGCTTCTCGTTTCTTCTGGTTCTTCAGCGCCGTCTTCGACATGTTTTTCTCACCTGAAACACCTGGTCTCATGTTCTGTGGCGGCTCTTCTTCGTGCTGACAGACCAAAAAACAACACGTTATAATAAACCTGTCACCTATCGTCCTACAGGTGAGCATCAACCCCTCCTCACCAGTTTGGCGCTGGGCGTGGCCGGCAGGTGTCTCAGAGCAGGTGGGCGGTAGGCCTGTGTGGGCGGGGCTTGCGTGCTCCCCAGCTCGCTGGGCGCCGCCTGGTACTTGACGGCCCGCTCTGGGAAGCTGCCGTCGGGGAACGGCTGCCAGCGGACCTCCCACAGCTCCGAGCCGGCCGCCACGTCCCACTTGTGCAGCACGGACCCGGTGTAGTGCCAGATCTTGTAACCGTTGCTGACCCGTAGCCGGGGGGAACACGTCGCCGTGACGACGTGCTCGCCGTCGGGGCACCAGGAGAAGTGGGAGGCATCCGGAGCCTGAGGTTTGGACACCTGTGAACGGAAAGTGTAAAAGGCCAAAATATTCAGTCAATATTCCACATAAAAAACAGGAAAGGCATGGATGAAGCCTGATGTCTGGGTCTTTTCTAGGACTAGAGCTCTAGAGCTAAGCAGAACCCCATGATCTAGACCTAGTTAGTCAGGAGTTCAGTTCAGTTATTCTTCACCTGTTTGTATTTCTTTACGTCCCAGACCTCCATCTGGCCGCGAAGGTTCCCGAAACCAGCCAGGACCAGGATGTGGCCCTGAGGACTGGAGACACAGGAGCTTTGTCAACGATCTACTCATCCCCGAGATCCTACCCGATGGAGATCCCATCCTAAAAGCTGGCATCCCTCACCTGTAGTAGGCGGCGTTCCTCGGCCCCGTCCCGAAGTCGAACACCGGGTCACATTTGAGGTTGAAGATGGTGGCCTTGGCCGGCATGAAGCCGTACACCACGCAGAACTCCGTGGAGTTCGGACTCCACGACACGTCGTAGATCGGCCCGTTCTTCTCTGTTTCAGACGTGAAGAAACTATATTAAACCTATTTTGCCCAAAATATAACTTACTCAATGCCATAGGTTCCAGAAGAGATATGAAAATTTGGGACGGGTCGGGTACTTTACAGATTTGAGGAATTCCGAGACGCCTCAACAAACGTGCTCGACTTTGAAATGATCTACGCTGGAGACTTCTGTCGTCTCATAAATAAACCTCCAAGTCTTCCTTTATCTCCAAAAGACTTAACTGAACTGGAAGGATGTGATCAAAATTGTGTCTTCAAACGTATTTGTTGGGTCTTATGCATTGATCAGTTATTATACCGAGAAACAGAATTGGAGAAGACCTGGTACCATTAAAAAAAACATGGGCCTGTATGGGTCTCAGGTTAGATCTCGGACGTCTATGACGTCTATGGTCTAGAGACGTCTATGGTCTAGAGACGTCTATGATCTATAGATGTCTATGGTCTAGAGACGTCTATGGTCTAGAGACGTCTATGGTCTATAGACGTCTATGGTCTATAGACGTCTATGATCTATAGATGTCTATGGTCTATAGACGTCTATGATCTATAGATGTCTATGGTCTAGAGACGTCTATGGTCTATAGACGTCTATGGTCTCGAGACGTCTATGGTCTATAGACGTCTATGGTCTAGAGACGTCTATGGTCTAGAGACGTCTATGGTCTAGAGACGTCTATGGTCTATAGATGTCTATGGTCTATAGATGTCTATGGTCTAGAGACTTCTTTGGTCTTATAAACATCTATAGATGTCTTATAAATCAGTAACTTTTACTACCAAAGACTTCTATAGACATATTTTGCTTTTTTTTTTTGCAGCCAATGCCCAAAACCTCTGACAGTATGGACCTCTCTGCTCTGAACATGTCTGGCAGTCAATGAGTTAATGAAGGTGCTACAGAGTCACCAAAATTATATGCGTAGAAGGTTTGTTGTTTTACTATCTGACCGATTAAGCACCAAATTCAACATAGAACTTAAAGCCACAGAGTGAGGTCCAACATGTTATAAATAAAGGTTCCTTACGCAGTTGAACCAGAGCCGTCTCTCCATTGACTCCCAGGTAATGCAGCGTCTGCTCGCCGTAGTACGACGCTCCGGTTTTGTCCACCTCCGTACTCGCCGTCACCAACACGGCCGAGGCTGCGGGAGAGGATCAGGTGATTATTGGCGGACTCTAACGGGTTTATAACGGGCTTCCTGTGTCTGGGCTCCGCCACCTTTCTTGTTCCACTGCATGGTGACCCGGTCGGCCTTGAAGAAGCTCTTGTTGGCGAGGGCGGCGGTGGGTCCGCCGAGAACCGGGTACTGGTACAGACGCACGAACGACGGAGCTCCTTTGCTGCCGGGAACGTAGACGGCGACCTACAGGTGAAAAACAGGAAAAAAAGACGGAATAACGGTGGAGGAGGAGGGGGCGGGGCTTAGGCTGTTCGTTGGCGACGGCCGTCCGGCTCTCACCTTGCTAGGCTGAACTCCAGGAGACAACGAAAAGTCCGACACTTTCTGCATGTGGAGCTTGTTGGCGATGGTGTCTGAGGAGGAAACACACACAAACAGATGCTGTCAAACCTTAGATAATATCAGTATTAAACATACATCTGTGGGCGGAGCCTGTTTCCAGCAGGGATGTTCCCTACTCTCTATGGTACCATTTTATTTTACTACTTCTAGATGTGTGTTTGGGAAACGACTGAGCTGTTGTGCAGCCTGCAGCCAGCAGGGGGCAGCACCTCCTCATAAATGGAGTAAAGTCTCCATCTGTTTCTGTTTCTGCTGAGAGTCCAGTTCTGAACCTGGACGAGGGAGCAGCGACCTGATGTAAACCCAGAAACCGTCGAACGTTTCTGTAAGACTCACTGAAGTCGTTCTTCTCGAAGAAGTGCAGCTCATTGTTGACGCTCCTCACGGCGATCTGCTCGTCGTCGGACCAGCTGGGACACCTGCAGCCAATCAGAAGACAGCATCACAACAAGCACCTGTAGAGTATGATTCATCCACCAGGCAGGCAGACACAATAGTAAATTACTCAGTTTTGTGTCTGTGGAGACACGACTTCCCTGCTGGATTAATCCTAGGGGTCTTTCACACCACTAGTTGGATTATTTGGTCCCAACCAGGCAATAAAATGTTTACTAATTAGCATCTAGACTCCAGTGTGGTCCACTTTCACACCTGAAAATGAACCAAAACTCGTCCGATTGACGCTTCATCAAACACTATTGTTCAAAAGTTTGGGGTCACTTAGAAATTTCCTTATTTTTCAAAGAAAAGCACTGTTGTTATCAATGAAGATAACTTTAAACTAATCATAAATCCACTCTATACAATGATAATGTTGTAAATGACTATTCTAGCTGCAAATGTCTGGTTTTTGGTGCATCAATATCTACATAGGTGTATAGAGGTGCATTTCCAGCAACTATCAGTCCAGTGTTCTAATGGTACAATGAGTTTGCTCATTGCATCAGAAGGCTAATGGATGATTAGAAAACCCTTGATGCTAACATGTTAGCACAGCTGAAAACAGTTTAGCTGCTTAGAGAAGCTAGAAAACTGACTAAAAGCAAAGTTTAAAGGAAAAAAAACTTCATTTCTATAGTATATACTATACTTTCTATAGTTTTCCATGAAAAGTGGGACAATTTTGTGTGTGCATGTAAAACACAAAATTGTCTGGGTGGCCCCAAATTCTGACTTATTATGGAGAGACATTTTAGCACATTGCTACTTGCTCTTATCTTTGTGTATTGAGTCGCCAACGAGGCACAGCGCCTCATTTCAGGCAGAGGAAACTGAATGAATGAGGTCATATGGGACGGACACTGTTCCTAAGACTCACAAGGTAGCTATGAAACAACTAGTATCCCCTTGTTTGGACCTAAATTCACATTTTAATCAAAGGGACCACACCAAAGTGCAGAATCAAGCGAATGGAGACCACTTCTTTTTTGAGGTCTTGGTCCAATTGATTTAGTGACTGATGCCTTTACACCATGAAAACAAACCTTTTGTTGAATGCACCAGCTGCCACTGGTGTGAAAGACGTGGTTCCACAGGATTCAGGTTGTGTCTCCACAGACACAAGATTAAAACACTCTATCTGTGAACTCGGGGTTAGAGACCACCTCCTCTTGTTGGGGGAGGAACCTGGGTTCAGGGTTTGTTAACATCTGCAGATAAAACTGACCAGCAGTCAACCTTCTTCTGGAACAGAGCTTTGATCAGCCGGCCGCTCGGCAGCTCCCACAACTGGAGGTTCGCTTCACCTTGAGTTGAATCCTGAGACTCTGAGAGAGACAAACAAATAGTTGCAGTTCTATCACTATTTGAGTAAACTATTGTCAATGTGACTGTTGTTATTTCATAGTTTAATCTGGTCTAGGATGGTCTGGTTGTGTTGGTGTCTCTGGTCTAACCTGGTCTGGTTTAGTCTGGTCTAGTGGTGTTGGTGTCTCTGGTTTAGTCTGGTCTGGTCTAGTCTAGTGTGGTTTTGTTCTAGTGGTGTTAATGTGTCTAATCTGGTCTATTCTGGTGGTGTCGGTGTCTCTGGTCTAGTCTGTTTTAGTCTGGTTGTGTTAATGTCTCTGGTCTAGTCTGGTCTAGTCTGGTCTAGTCTAGTCTAGTCTAGTCTAGTCTAGTCTAGTCTAGCCTGGGCTTGGCTGGTCTAGTCTGGTCTGGTCTGGGTTAATCTGGTTGTGTTGGTGTCTCTGGTCTGGTCTGGTTTATTCTACTGGTGTTAACGTGTCTAGTCTGGTCTACTCTGGTGGTGTCGGTGTCTCTGGTATAGTCTGTTTTATTCTGGTTCTGTTAATGTCTCTGGTCTAGTCTGGTCTGGTCTAGTCTAGTCTAGTCTGGGTTGTGTGTTCTGTGTTGGTGTATCTGGTCTAGTCTGGTCTATTCTGATGGTGTTAGTTCTCTGGTGTAGTCTGGTCCTGTCTGAATTAGTCTGGTTTTGGTTGTGTCTCTGGTCTAGTCTGATCTAGTTTGGTCTAGTCCGGTGGTGTTGGTGTCACTGGTCTAGTCTGGTTGTGTTGGTCTCCTGGTCTAGTCTAGTCTAGTCGAGTGATGTTGTCTAGTCTGGTCTAGTCTAGTCTGGTCTGGTCTCTAGTTTAGTCTGGTGTAGTCCGGTTCTGTTGGTGTCTCTGGTCTAATCTGGTCTAGCCTGGTTTATTCTGATTGCAACGGTCTCCTGGTCTAGTCTGGTCTGTTGAGATTCTGGTCTAGTCCGGTCTAGCCTAATCTTTTCTGGTCTGGTCTAGTCCGGCCTGTTGAGGTCCTGGTCTTACTGCTGTACGGTTGCCAGGTAACCAGGATGCTGTTGAGCGGCGAAAACTCCAGCAGACCCGTCTTCGGGAGGTCAAAGGTCGACACGACGGAGCCGTCTGACGTTTTAACCACCGAGACACTGATGGACAGACAGTAATAATAGATAATTAATCAATAATTAATAACAGATTTACGAATAATTAATGGATAATTCATGAATAATTAACAATTAATAATTAATTAACTACCTCTGTCCGTTACACCAACCAAACAGTTTCCCATCTCTGCTGAAGGTCAAACACCTGCTGACACGAGCGTCCCTGACACACACAAATTTCAAAATAAAATACCACATTTACAAATTTCAAAATAAAATACCACATTTACAAATTTCAAAATAAAACAGCACATTAAATCGACACTATTTATTCTGACTTTACCCTTGAAAGGCGGCGTGCGGCTCGCAGCCCGGAGGACCTCGGAGCAGCGTCGTTCCATCTGATCCTCGCACTGAAACACACACTCCACTTATTATATGATCATCAATAAATCAATACAGATCGATCAATACAAAATCCAGCTGTTTTACCACAGTTTTATAGCCAGAACTGATTGAATTTACCGTAAATTCTCTAATAGAGGCCCAGGCCTTTATTGGAATCAAGTTATATCTATTTCTATTTGAGCAGAGTAGCAGAAGAATGAAGAATAACACGATTTTGTGTCTATTTAAACCTATAAAATACTTATTTTATTGGAAAAACATTATAGTATTATAGAACATTAACAACAAATATCAGTAATTAGCTGCTCAGGCTAAATTCCAGTGTAGAAATATTATAACAAACTGATAATAAAGAAATAATCCCTGATTAAAGGCAGCAGTAGCAGGAATTTAGATTCAACCAGGCTTTAATAATAGGAATTATTGGTAGGAACCTTTTAGTTCAGTGGACACGGACATATTTTGAAGTGACACCACCGAGCTGAACGTAGCGTACACGCTATAAATGCATTAAAGTTTTAAATTAAGCAGATTAAAACGCTTCTTGTGATTAAGTACCAGATTTTAACACATATTTAAGCGCTCTAGTTTATTTCTAATGAGATAAACAGTCTCATTTGTGTTTAATTAGACATTTAAAACCATTGGTTCTATAATAACAGCCTGGGCAATTAATGGAATAGCATTAGCATATATTAGAGAATTTACGGTAAAATCACTGGAGCCAGTTCATAGATAGAACAGAGACGTCGCTGCATTTTCTTTGAATCTCATTTGTTGCTGAAAGTTTCAGGAACATTTTTAAACTTCTGGGTTTTATTTTGAAAAACAGAGAAGAGGAAACATCCTGGAAACACAAACACGTCTCTCGTTTTTTCCCTCCCCCCCAATAATCTTCAGACCTGGAAATTTTTTTTCCCTCATTAAATTTCACACTTTTTTCATCCTGAGAAACAAAACCGACGCAGAAACAGCGACGTGAGCCGCTGTTGTTTTGAGACGAGAGACATGTGTTGTAGTTTCATTGGAAACACATCAACAAAAACATCGACACGGGGGGGTTTTCCAGCGGAATATCAGCTGACCGCCGGATGTTTCACTTCCGGTCGGTGCCGCCGCGGCTCGGTAACATTTCGGCGTAAATTTCTAAACGCAAGTTCGCCAAAAAAAAAGAGAAATTACCCACCTGCTAACAGCGGGATGGGGGGCGCCATGTTTACGTGTGCAGGAAGAAGGAGTCCAGGCGACCGGAAGTGCGTCACACAGCGGAGGGCGGGGCGCGGAGTGCCACATCAGCAGACAGACGCGTCTTTATTCAACGCGAATTTAAACGCGTTCAGTTAACGAGCCGCGGAGAAGCCGCGTCGTTATAAACCAAATAACGCGTCTTATTTTTTAAATCATGAGACTAAAACTATTTTTTATTCATGTTTATAGTCGGAGCGGAGTTTTAAAGCTGTCGGAGAGCAACGCGGAGCGACACGACTTCCGGTTTCAAAATAAAAGGCGCAGTGCGTAAACGGTTATATATGGATATAAACAAATTTTTAAAACTGTTAAAAAATAAAATACATACGAAAAGTGTTTTAGTTCGAATATTATATACAAATAATATGTATTCTACATTGTACTATATAATATTCTAATCATAAAGTTTATTTACCTTATTTAATTTATAAAAGCTTTCTGCTTTTTCAGATATAGGCTGTTAATATTGTTGAAAATCACCTCAAATTTTCCTTAATAACAACAGTTGTTGGGGTAAAATAATAAAGGACTAAATCCACAGTGTGTCCATGCAGTTATTTAAAGCAAATATGCAATATTTGGTATGTTTAAAATTAATAAAATGTGAGTTAAAACTAAAAGTTACTCACATAAAGGAAATATCACACATGTAATATCAAGTTTCAATTTCCAAATTATTAAATCCAGTAGATAAGTTTCAATATTAGTGGTTTTAGAGCCATTTACTATTATCACAAATGTGATAATAAATAATAAACTAATAATTCTCCATCAGTATCAGGTCGATTAAACGTAATTTAAGGTTGATTTAAAAAAAACAGTCAATGGTTCAACATATAAACATTAGGGATTATTAATTATTACAGCAATAAATGTATTAATTTTCATTTGGGTTGTTTGAAGAAGAATTAAACTTTTTTTACTCTGAAAGAGTTGTACCGGAAGTCTTATTTTGACACGCAGGAACTTGACGCGGGAAGCGGTAGTTCCGGCAGGAGTCGGAGGGGGCGGGGCTTGGTGTTAGTGAGTACGTAGACAAGAGACAGACGCTGCCAGTCCGAACTAGACCTCCGAGACCAGCTCACCGAAACCCGGACTAACTAAGTCCCGAAAGTCCTTAGACCCCCCGAAAGAACCACAGAAGAAGAAGAAACAAGATGGTGGCCAAGCAGCGGATCCGTATGGCGAACGAGAAGCACAGCAAGAACATCACTCTGCGAGGGAACGTGGCGAAGTCCACGGTGAGTCCAGCAGCTGGTTCATAGTCCACCAAAGTCCACCAGAATCCACCAGGGTCCACCGGGCTGGTTCCCGACCTGGTAGAAGCCGGTGAACCCAGAACCGAGCCGTGCAGCGCCGGGTCCAGGTCCAGGTTTAGGTCTGGGTCCAGGTCCAGGTTTAGGTCTGGGTCCAGGTTTAGGTCTGGGTCCGGGTCTGGGTCCAGGTCCAGGTCTTCTGAGAGAGGAGACGCTGATCGGTTCACAGGAAGTTTTCACTTCATCAAATCAAAGCTAATTAACTGTGTTTTATATCTGCTGATCATCAATCATCAGTGATTTAATGATTGATCAGTGATTGATCAGTGATCAATCATCACTGATCAGTTGTCTGTGATCAATAGACCTGATAAAAGTCTCTGAGGTTCATGTTTCTACTAATTATTACAACAGGAAACCACTCAAGTACTGTAGTAGTACTGTAATATTGTAGTAGTACCAGCTACTTTATTAGTAGTACTTCAGTAATACTGTGGTAGTACTATACTAGTGCTGGGGTACTGTTATAGTACTTTTGTAGTACTCTAGCAGTGCTGTGACAGTGCTGTGGTACTGTTATAGTACTTTTGTAGTACTCTAGCTGTGCTGTGGTACTGTTATAGTACTTTTGTAGTACTATAGTATTGCTGTGGTACTGTTGTAGTACTATAGTATTGCTGTGGTAGTACTATAGTAGTGATGTGGCACTGTTGTAGTACCATTGTAGTACCGTTTTAGTACTATAGTAGTGCTGTGGTACTGCTATAGTACTATAGTTATACTATTATAGTACTATAGTGGTACTATGGTACAGTTGTAGTACTCTAGTACTGCTATGGTACTATAGTATTGCTGTGGTAGTACTATAGTAGTGATGTGGCACTGTCATAGTACTATAGAAATACTGTTGTAGTACTATAGTACTGCTGTGGTAGTACTGTAGTAGTACTATAGTAGTACTATGGTACTGTTGTAGTACTATGGTACTGCTGTGGTAGTACTATAGTAGTGATGTGGCACTGTCATAGTACTATAGTAGTACTATGGTACTGTTGTAGTACAATAGTACTGCTGTGGTAGTACTGTAGTAGTAATATAGTAGTACTATGGTACTGTTGTAGTACTATAGTACTGCTGTGGTAGTACTGTAGTAGTACTATAGTAGTACTATGGTACTGTTGTAGTACTATAGTACTGCTGTGGTAGTACTGTAGTAGTACTATAGTACTGCTGTGGTAGTACTGTAGTAGTGATGTGGCACTGTTGTAGTACTATAGTAATACTGTTGTAGTACTATAGTAATACTGTTGTAGTACTATAGTAATACTGTTGTAGTACTATAGTAATACTGTTGTAGTACTATAGTAATACTGTTGTAGTACTATAGTACTACTGTTGTACTACTATAGCAGTGCTGTGATAGTACTATAGTAGTGTTGTAGTACTATAGTACTACAGTTGTAGTACATTTGTAGTACTGTCATTCTCCCTAACTCAATAAATTGAGGATAAATAAATAATTCTATTAATAATAACAATATTAATTTACTGTGTGTGTGTGTGTGTGTGTGTGTGTGTGTGTGTGTTTCAGAGGAACGTGTTGGAGGATAAAGGCGTTGGTCCTTGGCTTCTCGCTCTCTTCATCTTCGTCGTCTGTGGATCAGGTGAATTTTTATTATTTTCTCTTCTTCTTCTGTTTATTTAAACAGAATGAAACCCGACACCATCTTCAATGTTGTGGCCACGCCCCCCCCGGTGATGTCATATGACCTAGGGGGCGTGGCCTAGCGTCCTGCAGAAATGTCACTTTGACTTGTGGCAGATAAATTTAATCGATGGCGACTCACCTTATCACACACAGGTGTACAGATGTGGGCGGGGCTTAAGATAAACAGGAGGCGCAAAGATCAGTTAGTGAGAAGAGAGCTCACTCTGTGTAAAATAGCAGAAACCAAATCAAAAATCAACTATCAGGAAGATCTGCTGCGTATAATAATATATATATTTAATTCAATAAAGAAATAAATATAAAATATAGATATTGAAAAAATACCATTTTCTAATTAGTCACTGTTTATAAATTGTTTGTAATTTTAAATATAATTTAAAAAATAAATACAATTTGAAAAATAAAAAATATTTAATGATTCAATAAAGAAAAAAGTAAAAAATAAATATAAAGCGTTAAATATAGACATTGAAAAAATAAAACCATTTTCTAATTAGTCACTGTTTATAAAGGGTTTGTAAGTTTTAATAAAATAATTTTAAAAAATTGTGAAAAAAATAAAATTAAAAAAGAAAAATAATAAAAAGAAAAAAATATATAAATATAAATAAATAATTATAAATATTATTTATAAATTGTATTATTTAATCTAATAAATATAAAACATAAATATATAAAAAATGAAAAAGGAATACCACTTTATAATTAGTCACCTTTTATAAAGGGTTTATACATTTTAATAATAAGAAATTAATAAAAAGTCAAATAATAAAAATTCAGCAAATCTATTAGTGATCTATGAAGCAACAATAGAGCTTTTATAAATAAATAAATTAATTAATTAATTTAATTGTTCTTTTGGAGCCAAAGTTGGTTGTAATCAGCCGATCTCTAATTAATAAAATCATCTGTAATCAGGCTTCAATATTAAAAGTTCAAAGTGCTTTAGATAAACGTCGATGAAGGAAAAATGAAAAAGTTGCTGCAGCAGAAAAAACAAACGTCTCCAAATATTGTGAAGCACGACAGAAACTATTTAAACCAACTGGAATTACATTTCACGTCATATGATGAAGTCAAATAGTTTATTATTGGAAAAATGTCCAGAAACGTCCAGAACTGAGGAAAGATCCTTTTAATCAAGTTAAAATAAAAGTGAGTATGAAGAAGCTGCAGATAAAAATAAGGATGATAAGAGTTAACTGAATAAAAGTAGAAACATAAAGTCAACTGAAGGATTTTAAACAGAGTGAGATATCTGAAAAATCAAAGATATGGACAAAACAGACAGAGTGAGACATCTAAACTGTCAAAGATATTAAAAATAAACAGAGTGAGACATCTAAACTGTCAAAGATATAAAAAATAAACAGAGTGAGACATCTAAACTGTCAAAGATATAAAAAATAAACAGAGTGAGACATCTAAACTGTCAAAGATATAAAAAATAAACAGAGTGAGACATCTAAACTGTCAAAGATATAAAAAATAAACAGAGTGAGACATCTAAACTGTCAAAGATATAAAAAATAAACAGAGTGAGACATCTAAACTGTCACAGATATAAAAAATAAACAGAGTGAGACATCTAAACTGTCAAAGATATTAAAAAATAGACAGAGTGAGACATCTAAACTGTCAAAGATATTAAAAAATAGACAGAGTGAGACATCTAAACTGTCAAAGATATAAAAAATAAACAGAGTGAGACATCTAAACTGTCAAAGATATTAAAAATCAAACCGAGTGAGACGTCTAAACTATCAAAGATATTAAAAATAGACAGAGTGAGACATCTAAACTGTCAAAGATATTAAAAAACCAACAGAGTGAGACATCTAAACTGTCAAAGATATTAAAAAACCAACAGAGTGAGACATCTAAACTGTCAAAGATATTAAAAATAGACAGAGTGAGACATCTAAACTGTCAAAGATATTAAAAATAAACAGAGTGAGACATCTAAACTGTCAAAGATATTAAAAAATAAACAGAGTGAGATCTAAAACCAAACTGTGTGGGGACCTAAACAAAGATATTAAAAAACAGAGTGAGACCTCAGCCATCCAAATTTAAAAGCAGAGCTCTGTTAAACTCACACTTTTCCATATCTTTTCTTCTTTGCAGCCATTTTCCAGATCATCCAGAGCATCAGGATGGGCATGTAGAGTGACATCACCAGCAGGGGGCGGAGCTTCAACCTCAGCGAGCGGCTGGAAGCGGCGTGTTACCGCTCCCCCCCTTCCCCCCCCCCCTCCCCCCGAACTGATCCGACCAAAACATTCCTGAACTTTGACCCTCAGCCGGCCGACTCGATGATTCCCGAATACAAACGACCAATAAGCCCCGCCCCCTTTCCCTCCCGGCCCTGTTTATTCTGTTATCTGTGTTGATTTAATACGTCGCCGCCGGTCGACCTTCTCAGACGTTCCTCCTGCCTGTAAACAAGCCATACGTGTCGTCCAGGCCGCGTGCCTTTCTGTTTACCTGTGCCTAAGCCCCGCCCCCCACTGATTACACCTTATCAGTAAACAGGAGGGGGGGGGGGGGGGGGGGGGGGCTCAGAGTCCAAACCTGCTCCTGTAAACTGCTCCAAAAACAAAACTGACGGCCTCGGTTTTTTCTTTTTTCTAAATCTAAAGTGTCTTTTACTGGCTTCACATTCCAGCTGCGAGTCTGTCCTGATGATGATGATGATGAGGATGATGATGATGATGATGAAGGTCTTTTGAATCAGAAGGTTTGCAGGTCCGACAGGTGTGTCTGCACTGTGTGCAGCGTCATCTGAAGAATCGTGTTCACTAAATAAAGTTTCATTTTGAAGATGAACTCGGGTGTTTCTGTCAAAGATGAATACAGCTTTGTTATAATAATAATAATAATAATTAATAATTAATAATATAATATAAAAGTTATCAGCTGATCTCTACATTAATAAATCACCTGTAATTATGATTCAATAAAGTTTAATGTGCTTTAGATAAATATTAATAAAGGAAAAAGCTCATAAAATATATATAAAATTAATATTTAATAATTCAATAAAGAAAATAAATATTTTAAATTATTTAATTTATATTTTAAGTACCTAAAATTTAAAAAATTAAAAATACCACTTTCTAATTAGTAATACAATATTAGATAAATATTAATAAAGGAAAAATACCATAAAATAATTATATATTTTATTAATATTTATAATGTTATAATTAATTAATAATTTGATAAAGAAAAAAGTTAAATAAAAATTTAAAAATTGGGGAAATTAAAAAGGAATATTACTTTCTAATTAGTCACATTTTATAAAAGGTTTATATATTTTTATATAATTTAAAATTGAAGAAAAAATAATATAAAAATTGAAAAAATAACAATATAATCAAATAAATAATAAAAAATTCAGCAAATTTATCAGTGATCTATAAAGTAACAATAGAGTATTTAGAAATGAATGTTTTTTACCAATTTAATTCAATTATTAATTAATTTAAATTGAATAGAAACTAAATAAACTCAAATAAAAGATTTTAAACACAAACAGTGATGGATATTTAAACCATCAATAACAATAATAAGTCCAACAACTTGTACAGTGCTGCCAAAATCTATGTTTTTACAGTTAGGAGGCTTTTATTTTGAAGGACATGCGATTCATGAGGTCACATGACCAGGATATCCCTATTGCTGATGGACTTTTGACATGTGAGCATCATTTTCTCACAATGAAAAGTCTTTTATTCTGAATTTGGCCAAAATTTTTACCAAATAAAAAAAAATAATTTGAATTTAATGAATTAAATAGGTTAATTTTCCCATATGTTTCCATGGCAACAATATGCAAATATGGAAAATTCCTAGTCCAATACAACTTAATGGAATCCCATTGACTGAGACTCTGTTTCTGTCTTATATTTCTATTATTTGGGCCAAATATTCATACAATAGAGGGTTAATGATAATTATTGACTATTAGAGGCAGAATTCTTCACCTTTTGACCTCAAACCCAGGAGATAGTTGTAAAAGCTCTCATTTATCTAGAATCCTTTTCTTCAATCAACCTTTCTGAACCAACTTCAATGGTTTCATCATCAACATAAGACTCTTAAAGGGACAGTTCAGACTTTTTAAGACCCAGCTCTCATGTCCCTTAGACCAGATTTGAATCCTTCTAGAAAAACCTCATTATCTTTATGAAAATCTGAATTAGAAAGGTTTAGAAATAAGCGTTTTGCTCCAATATGCAATAGAATGGTGGTTCATTTAGCTCAAATTTCAATATTTAGCTAACAAGTAACCTATAAATTGCAGGACAACCTATTGACAATAAGTCAGATTAAGTAAACTATGAGCTTCCTGTTGCGATACTGGAGGGAAATGGTGCTAGATGTGGAAATACTGACCTATCAGCACATAAGTCGCAGTGTAAAGGAACGGCTCAGGCAGGTATCGTGACAAATGTGCAATAAAACAGGCCTGTATACAGATAAATGCATCAAGACAGTCCCAATTAAGATTGGAGACATCAAAAACATGTATCTACAGATGTTTTACTTCAACGCCAAGCAGAGAAAAGCTAAGCTAACATGGTTAGCATCTGTGTCAGAAAGCGTAGCAGTCACTGCTAGTAGTAGCAGCCTGATTCAGGCGTTTTAGTCGCCTATAAACCTATATCCAACCGTCCCGTTCTCTCTAAGATCCTGGAGAAACCAGCCGCCACGGTGTAAAGTGTGACTTTATATTTATTAAGATTCCCAGTCAGGATCGGTGAAGGTTTCAAACGACCTTCTTAATGCATCAGATAACGGACTTATCTCTATTCTCGTTCTGCTTGACCTCAGTGCTGCATTGGACGCCATCGGATCCTTCTACAGAGATAAGAGCATCTTATCTGTATGAAAGGGACTACATTAGGCCGGTTTAAGGCTTATCTTTCAGATTGTTTCAAGTTTGGCCCCAACTACATGAACCTAGACTTTTTTTTTTCTCTGAGTCACACCAACACAGCATTTACCCGCAGTTTTATCAGTGGAGAGATTCAAACATATCAGATTGAGTAGATTCGCCCCAATCTGGATCTAATTTAGATCCATGACGTCAATGCTCAGACAAACCATTGATCGCACTTGTGACTTACTACATCTTTATAGTACTTGACTAAAGTACTAAACTGTTTCCAGCTGTGCTAACATGTTAGCATCAAGGGTAACCTTCTGACGCAATGAGCAAACACATTGAACCATTAGAACACTGGACTGATAGTTGCTGGAAATGGGCCTCTATACACCTATGTGGATATTGATGCAGCAAAAACCAGACATTTGCAGCTAGAATAGTCATTTACCACATTAGCAATGTATAGAGTGTATTTATGATTAGTTTAAAGTTCATAAACTTAAACTTCATTGGAAACAACAGTGCAACAGTGACCCCAAACTTGTAAACGGTAGTGCAAAAATTGATGAAGCGTCAATCGGACCAGTTTTGGTTCATTTTCAGGTGTGAAAGTGGACCACCCTGGAGTCTATATGCTAATTGGTAAATATTTTATTGCCTGGTTGGGATCAAATAATCAAACTAGTGGTGTGAAAGACCCCTAAGATTAATCCAGCAGGAAAGTCGTGTCTCCACAGACACAAAACTGAGTAATTGACTATTGTGTCTGCTTGAAAAACAGTGCTTTTCCTTTCAAAATTAAGGAAATTTCAAAGCGACCCCAAACTATTTGAACGGTAGTGTTTGTAACGGGATGGATGGGTTCCTTCAAAAACCAAATGTGCCAAACACAAAGACCAAAAAGTTGAGTTTCTCTAGATCAAAAACAAAGTCAGTCTTTGTTCTCACCACCACAGAACTCCATAGTCCAGGAAACGTCAACATGAGGCAACCATCTCACCTGATGTTCCTCAGGTGTGCTCAGAAGATCTGAAGAAGGTCCTGATGGAGACATAGTGGTCTTCAGCCACCAGAGGGGGGTGTACCTCCTTTCCAGCAACCAGACCTCATGTGTTTGAGCCTGAAATAGCTACTTTGGAGGCATCTCCTTAGCCTCCAGAAGTGTGGGAGTCATCTTTGATCGTGGTATGTCCTTCACTACCCACGTTAAACACATTTCAAAGATTATCTTCTTTCACCTACTCAATTTCCTGTCAGGCTGCTCCAAAAAGTCTCTAAGGATTCTCTCCAGCTTCTCTTAGGGGTTAGAGTTAGCCCAGGGATAGGTGACCCTGGTCCTAGACATTGTGGGTGCAGGTTTTTGTTCCAACCAAACAGTTGCACACCTGATTCTACTAATCAACCATTGCTAAGGACCTTCATTAATAGATTCAGGTGTGTTACTGCTTGGTTGGAAAAAAAACCTGGACCCACAGCGGCTCTCTAAAACCAGAGATGCCTGAAGATGTCCTTGAGGCTGGACTTCTAGACCAGGGGTGGACAGCCCTGGTCCAAGAGCAGCTACTGTGGTTGCAGGTTTTTGTTCCAACCAAGGAGTAACACACCTGATTCTACTAATCAACCATTAGAGGCCTTGATAAGGACCTTCATTAGTAGAAGCAGGTGTCTAAACCTGCACTCACACTGGCCCTTCTGGACCAGGATTGGTGACCCCTGATCTAGCAACAGAATAGGTTCTTGCCTCTCTACTTACCTAGGTAACTATGATGGGGGTCACCCTGTGGGAATCCAACATTAAAGGCCTTGCTTGGAACAAAAACCTTGGTATCAGTTGGTCTGAGTCTTTCTTTTGGACAGTGGACTTCAAAGACCATTGGAACGTCTAGACCAGGGGCGGGCAACCCTGGTCCAGGAGAGCTGATGTGGCCATTAGAGGTCTTGCTAAGGACCTTCATTAATACATTTAGGTGTGTTACTGCTTGATTGGCGGCTCTCTAGAACCAGAGATGCCTACCCCTGGGTTAGGGGTTTGGAGGTTAGGGCTTATTTAATCAACTTCTTTTCCCTCTCTTTTTTATTTCTCTCCTGTCCTCTGCTGTCCTTTGTCCTTCAGGCTGGACCTGATGTACCAGATCTGGAGTCCCTGTGTGGCCGGAGCCGGTTTTGACCCACATAAACGGACGCAGCCAGGCAGAAAACATCGGAAGTGGGTCAGTGAGGGTTAAATCCGGACGCCTCTTTGTTCTGTTTCCTTTTGTCTGGAAGAAAATCCGTGTTTGTCTGTTTACCTGCTGTGAGGTTTAATCATCTGTGATCTGTTTTACATCCAGCAGACAACCATAAACCAGGAAGATTTCTATCAACTATTTAAAAGGGTATTTTTTTTAATTATTGTAGTGTTTAAAGAAGAGATTCATGTAACACAAAGACAGAAATGATCTTTTCAACATGAATATTTCTACATTTCTACATGAGAAACAGATGAGAGATTACAGGTTTCCACAGGATGATGAAACAAAAAGGAGCGAACGACGTTCTAACACAGTGGAAAGTAAAAAAAACAACATGAAAATGACGTGTATGGTGTAAACAGAAGGTCACAGCTCAGATAACAGAGGTGCATTCAACTATGTTTGGAATAAACATTATTTATGTTCAACTGTTTCTTGTAGGTTTTGAAAACTGTTGAATAAAACGTTCTGTTCAGTTTGGTAGGATCCCTTATTACATTTCAACTTAAATTGCTGCTAAATTTCATGTTAAAGGTTCCGTACATAACTATTCAAGGCGGATTAATGAGCAGCACAGACGGATAACAACATGGATTCAGGTCAAATATCGGTTTACTTACATCAGTCATACAACAACAACAGAGCGAGTTAGCTAAATCTAAAGAGAAGCTAATGGACGTAGCACCACGAGCTGGAAAAAACAACAAGACCAAATTGACACTGGATGGATTCCATTTGAAATTATTACCAGACATTTATATTAAAGAAGTTATAAAAAGTAGCTTATTGTAGTGGTAAAATGCTAGCAAACAAAGGAGGCTAAAGGCTAAAAAGACATTCTAACGACAACTCTAAATATTAGCTTACCAATCCAAGAAAAAGGCCATATCTGGGTCAAGTTTTCCCTAAATTCAAACAAAGATCTCTTGACACTCCCATGCCGTTTAGCCAAGTGGCTAGCAGAATATGTTTCTAGCTTTACAGAAGCTGTCTCCATGTTCTCCTTTGCTCTTCTTTTCTTTATCCGGTCAAATCTACCACAGCAGAAGTAGAAAAAGTCACTATTGTGAAGTTTAATACTCTTCTACTCATTGGAATTCCTAAATAAATTTAGTTTATTGAGTTCTTACATATAGAACCTTAAACATGAATGGGTTTTTTGTAGCTGCTTTTTTGCTAAAAACCTTGGCGCCAAACAAGACCTTGTAAACACAGGTTCAACATGTGACAGATAAGCTAATTTCAGAAGCTAATTGTAGCTAAATGCTGACTTACTTGAGTTCATCACCAACTGCTCAAACAGAAATAAAAATTCTGCCCTGATGAACGCACCTCAGATCTGACAAAAAGAAACACAAATATCAACGGTGAGTTTGGCCACACCTCAAACAAGTGAAAGGTCAAACAGTCTGATCCAATAGATGCTGTTCAATTATATAAAAAAAAGATCATATTTATACTTTTTGACAAACCAGGAGGCTTAAATTTTACAGCTTCATCAGGTCGACATGACAAAAACTTTCCAGTTGTTTCTATTGTGACTGACGGGGACATGATGACGTCAACCCTTGGTCAACTATTCCTGTCGCCATGTTCCTCTCAACCTCTGAGCTAGCTACTTGCTGAAAATCTAAAGTTATGTCTGTCTTTGTCTGCACTCACAACACATTCTACAAGATCGTAGGAGCATGAAAATGACGAGATAATTGCAGGGTCCTCTGAGATCATGGGTTCGTGACACCAGTCGGAGGATTACTGGGACCTGGCTTCGTGTCGTGGCATCCTACATAACGTCCCGTCAAGAAGAAGATGGTGAACAGCTGCTCCGTGGCAGCTGAGCATCTTCACTCAGACTTCACGTGGTGGAGGATTTGTCCGAGGCAACACTTCCTCTCATTACATCATTTATTGTTCTGTTTTTGTCCTCCATCTTTTCCGCCCTGTGTCCGAAGTCCTCAGCTGTTGGACGGCCGCTCTGGTTTCAGTCGGATGGCCCAGGAGTTGGCGGACACGATGTCGCCGCGGCGATGGATGCGGCAGGTGTAAACGCCCTCGTTGAACTCGTTGGCGACAATGCGGAGGTCTCGGTCCTTTATGACGATGTAACCGGGGATGGAATTCAGGATCTGCTCGCCGTCTTTATACCAACTGCAGGAAACACAGAAAGAGAGATTTTGTGGACAATTCCGAAAGTCTTACAATGCTAATGCTAAATTCTCTGGTTAACAATCGTTCTCATTCATTTCATTCGTTTTTCTAACGCATCTTTGTACTGATCTCCGTCTGTGAGGTCACTAAGGGACATCCCTATGTTCCAGCTTCTTAAATCAGATTATTTTCTGGTTTCTTTAGTCTTCTATATATAGATAGGCTGAGTCATTAGTGTAGAGTGTATATGGAAGGATTTAGCAAACAGCCCTATGGGGCATTGGTATCAATGGTGATAAAGTGGGATCCCTGTTGTGACAACCTGGCACCTGTTACTGAGGAAGTTGTATATGAAGCAGATAAGTTTGGAGGTTGTTTGTTTATAACCAGATGTTGTTGGATGGTACTGAATACTGAGCTGAAGTCAATGAAGTTCACCTTGGAATAATGGCCAGGAGTGTCCAGATGTTGGAGGGTAACCACCGCATCCTCTGTACCTCTCTTAGCCTTGAAGGCAAATAGTTGCGGTTCTAAGTGTGGGCGGGCAACTGGGAGGATTGGATCAAGTCAAGTCAATTTTATCTATTAGCCCAAACTCACAAATCACAAATTCGCCTCACTTTACAATTTGTAGAACAGCAACCGGGTTTTCCCCACACATTGACCATTAAGTGGCGCTGCGCCATTGAATGAACCCCCCCCAGGTCAGATGGTGACTCCATTGGGGCCCATAGCGCCACACAATCCAGTGCTGTTTATGTTCCTGTAACACAAGTCCAGGACTTTGTCCTTCCTTGTCAGAGAATTGACGTATTGTTGTAAAAATAGAAGTACTCTGTCAAGCCTGCAGCCATTGAAGTCACCTTAATAGAAGAAATGTCTGGGTACCTCTCCAGCAGAGCATTATCGCTCTGTGTTATGGTCCTGGCTATTGTCTTGGTATTACACTGGTGGGATGTAATCAGTGCTAAAAAACAAAGTTCTCTCATGGGAGGTAAAAGGAGTGAAGCGATTGGGTCAGCTTCTTCATGAATCTTGATTTTCCCGCCCTGTCATATCCCTTTAACCTGTCTGCTCTGATGTTAGTGATATTATCTAAGTTGACCCTTTGATCAGTAGGTGAAACATTCAGCCAAAAGTCTTTCTGCACTAGACACCAGACATGTAGGATGCTCATCTTATTGCGGATGCTAAATTGCTGATGCTGAACTGGATTCTGGGTTTTTGGACGACTTATTTGAATGAAGAAACGATGAAGGGGAATGAATGAGTTCAAAAAGTGTAAAAGGTTCTAATTATAACGTGGTCTCATAGTTAAACTACGCAATCCCTAAGGAAATTGTAAGGTGGGGTCTGTCCTAGGTCAGATCAGATGGAAGTACTTAGTATTTGAATTTGATGGTTGGATGCAGAGGAGTAGCCTCTAGGTCCTTAAACCCTGTCAGGTTTGGTAGATTTGGGACTTTTAGAAGGTTATTGAACAAACAAAAGGGGTGTGACCTTGGCCCCCACAAGTCATATGGTTGTAGAATGTCTAGGTCCAAAGTTAGTGACAAACAGCTATGGACAAATCAGCGTTGAGGGCGTGTCCCTTTTATTTGAATGTTTAAAAAACTTAAAATACTTCAGAAAGTTTGAATGGTAGGAATGAGAAAAGTAACAGCTGGAAAAATTATAGTAGTAGAATAACATATGGTTCCTTTTAGCATTTACACCCAAATATTGATCGGCTGTGTCCTGACCTGACTTTGGGCGGCGACAGGGGGTTTTTGGTTCCACAGCGGAAACCCACCACCTTCCCACGGGGCACCATCTTGATCTTGACATTGGCCGGAGGCGGTGTTGGTGTGGAAACTGCTTCCAGCGGCTCTGTGACGCGGAATGAGAACCAGGCAGGAAATAAGTGTCATACCAGCGGTGGTCAGACAAACCTCAGAGACAGAATCAGGTTTCTGTTTGTGCAGGGAAACACAAGCGAACCACAACATCAGCCCTGTGTAGTTCCTGATGCTGGAGGACGGGTCTCGGTTTGTGCCAGAGGTCAACGGTCACTTGTTATCGGTCTCACCGTAGCAGAGGTCACAGCGTTGAGGACAGTTCTTCTTCATGAAAGTCTTCCTTCGCTCACAGAAGCCGAGTCGAGCCCACGGATCGCAGACTCGCTTCTTATCCAGACAACCTGCAGAAACACACTTGTTGTTTCAGCTTCTACAAGACTTCTGTTTATAAACAACAAATCCACTAGTTTCATAGTTGACTAAATCCAGCCGGCAGCAATGTGGTCAGTTCATGAGTTGACATGATTTTAACCAGCATCCAGTAACGTAAAGTAACTAAGTGCAGTACTGAGGTACTTATACTTCATTGGAAGTTCAACATTTATCTACTGACCCTTTGGAGGGGCCTGAACCCTATGTTGGGAACCACTGGACTAAATAAGTTATAATCTAATGATGTCATATAGAACAATATATCAGTTAGATGACCAAAGCAATACTTGTACTTTTACTTTAGTAGGAGTTTTCATGCAGGACTACTTGTAATTTAGTGTTTTAACATTACTGTATTAGTATTCCACCACCAAAAACCAGTTCCTAGATAAAATAATATTCTTAATTATCAGTATTTACTTTGGCGGTGTGTGTCTGTAGTTGTTTTGTGAGAAGTTCTGCTTGTTATTCATGTTAAACGGGTACCGTAGAGTCTCTGGATGCCCCAGATGTCATCCTGGGCGATGTTCCTCTGGCCGGTGTAGGTGGCGTTGGGATGCATCAGAGCCTGAGGGTCTCTGGAGTGCCACAGGCCCAGAGCGTGACCGATCTCATGAGCCGCCACCTGGACCAGGTCGTTCAGCCACACACCTGTGGTGGTGCAAAGTTTAGAGTCTACAAAAAACAGACTGAAATACTACAGCTCCCCCCTGAGCCTGTACAGTTCAACACACAACAGAAGAATAAACAGAAATGAAAAGACAGCTGGTCTGTTATGTCCCTCAAATACTTAGGTTCTTGGTTCCTGCTTTGGACGTGTCTTTTTTACCAATAAAAGCATGTGTCATTTAAACACTGATGATACATCCTGTTGTCCACCTGATTCTCTATGGACATCTGCCATCAAGATTGTATGACCCAAAATCATGAATTACAGTTTTTCCTCAGGGGCCTTTACAGTCTGTACACTGGACTACAGATTACTGGACTACAGATCACTGGACTACAGCTCATTGGACTACAGATTACTGGACTACAGATCACTGGACTACAGATTACTGGACTACAGATTACAGGTCTACAGATCACTGGGCTACAGATCAACTCATTGGACTACAGATCATTGGACTACAGATCATTGGACTACAGATAATTGGACTACAGATTATTGGACTACAGATCATTGGACTACAGATCATTGGACTATAAATCACTGGACTACAGATTACTGGACTACAGATTATTGGACTACAAATCACTGGACTACAGATTACTGGACTACTGATCAGTGGACTACAGATTATTGGACTACAGATTATTGGTTTACAGATCAACACATTGGACTAGAGACCACTGGACTACAGGTCAACTCACTGTTGATTGTAATACTCTCGCTAATGTTACTGCAGTACCGTTACCTTGTTTCCAGCTGAACCTGGACTTGCCGAGAATCCAGAACTCATGGTTGTCGAAGTGGATTTCCCCTCTCGGTGGCAGGAAGGCGTGAGCCAGCTCGCCGTTCAGACCATCAAAACACGGGTGGAGAGGAGACCACCAGCAGTCGGTGTGGTTGAAGGTGTAGAAACCTAACACACACACCGACATTTTCAATTCAAACTCTTTTTGTTGGTGAGTTAAACCCCCGTCCCTTGTCATCCGTCCCTACCGATGGTAATGTCAGCGGTAGCGTTGCCGTTGGTAAGCTCGGTGAAAGTCAGCGGAGACACGTCGCTCCACTTGGTGAAGGCGATGCTGATGGCCTTCCGAGTGTCTTCAATGTTCAGAGTGTTTGGAAACTTTGTGATTCTGAGAAACAGAATAAAAACCAGACAGCTACAGCTGTATCTAGTCTGACACAAGCTATATACCACCCTGAATTCATTTTCTTTTACGAAATAGTTCCAAACAGTGCTGCTTTTCTGAGATTCCATCCTTATTCCATAGTTTAACTGATGACTAGCAATGTAAGAAACATTTAAATGACGAGTAGGTCAATTAGGAACATCCCTATTGGCCACTAATACAGTTTTCTACAAGCTTTAGTGCTGTTCCTAAAATTGGAAGACTTCCCAATTTGTTCCAACTTGAAGGAGCATGTCCCTAAAAATCGTTTTCCCGATGATTCCAATACCACCTGAATGCAGCATAATTTTTTTGAGATCTGTGGGAGAAGGTGACATGTTTAAACCCTAGACCAGCACAATAAAGAATCATATTCATCGATGTATTAAATGAAAGATGTATTGAATGCTCACAAACCTAGCTAATAAACCGCTAATGCTAACTTTTTAAGAAACCTCTAGTCTGGATACCGATGTAAATGGCGCTGATATTTTCTGTTGAACACGAACAAACGTATCTCATGTCTGTGTGGTTGAATTCAACCGGAGGAATCACATGGTTAGCTTAGCTTAGCATAAAGACTGGAAACAGGTAGCTTGGAAACTGATTAACCTGTGATCACCTGTACGTGATGTTGTGGTGTGTCCACTTGTGTCCCAGAGGGTTGATGGCGTAGCGTTTGTGTCTGGTTCCGTCTGTAAAAAGCTCCGTCGTTCTGCCGCCAGATACCTGGAACAGAAAAAAACTGGATTTCTAACGAATCAGGAGCCACCAGGTGCAGTCAGATCCTCACTGAGTTGCTTTAATTAAGAAACCAGAGGAGAAACCAGAGTGTTTAACGAGTAGGTCACTGAGAATATAACCCCCAAAACCATCACCAAAGACCTTTAACCCCTTGAACTCCAGCCCTTTTTTATGTTTAGGACATCCCCATAGTCAGTAGGGTATGTCTCAGATGTTGGTCGACACTAAACGACCATTTATTGATCTCAAATAAACATTTTATTTAGATTATTATGACTTTTAACCCTGACATATACATATATATATATATATATATATATATATATATATATATATATATATATATATATATATATATATATATATATATATATATATATTTAATCATCAAGTCTCTAGAATAATTGGCTTGGGATAAATAGGATGTTGTTTGCAGCCAATAAAGTGATATTTTCTGCAAAGAAAAGAGTATAAAATGGACAAAAATAGAAACATAACATGATTATTAGTGACTCAACTGCTATAATAAAATACTACACAACATTATATTGCACTATATTACATGATGTTATACATTATTTAAACCCAATGCATGAATTTAACGTTTTTGTTTAGATAAATAAAGTTATTTCACCAACAATAGAAGCTGCTGCTTCTATTAGAAATGTCAGCATCTGACCACATGGTGGTGCTGTTGACAACAGCAGGTCCAGCTACTGATTTATTCATCAATTACACTTTATTTATTACATTCCTGGCTTTATGCAGAGTCAGATATAGATAATAAAACATGAAGAAGAGTTTGAATCAACGCAGCAGCAACAGTTTACACCAAATAAACCTCAGCACACACATGCGTTTGTTAACGGAGTGTGTTAATAAATAAATAGAATATTATTAACAGAAGGTGCTGCAGGTTGAATTCATTGAAGAAACGTTCCTGCAGAGACAGGATTCATGTCTGTGGACGTCTGGGACGTGGCAGCAGCCTGATTCCATACAGATGTGAAACACTTCTGTCTCTTTCTCTTTCATGTTTCCCTCAGATATCTGTCAGCCACATGTGAACAAATCCAACGCACGTGTTTATTACACAGTGTTTACTGCTTCTCACAATAAAGCTTTATTTAAAATACGGTTTCTCTGGGTCTTAAAGTGCAGCCAATAACAGATAATTTTATTTTCTGCAGTTATAACATCATGCACATCGTTGGCTTTTAATGATAAATAAGGATATTTACACCTATACGTGTTTTTGCATTTGTAAATACTTATTATTATAGTCATAATGTGTTTATAGTCTTTATATAATAGACGCTGCATCACAATTATCAGATTATCACAGTTTAATCAGTCCGTATATACATCTATAATCTATAATGCACCATAGCTATTTAAATTACTACTAAAGCACTTGTGGCTCTATCTGCATTTCGTTGCTTTGTACTTGTGACATGTGCGATGTCAATAAAGTTGAATCAAAGTCTGATTTTTTTGTTGCTATAATACAAAAAATCAGGCTTAAAATTAAAGAAATGTTGAGTTTAATCAGATAATTTGATGCAAATTGTTATATGTGAATCTGAATTTTAATGCAAATACAGGAAAATGTGTACAATTGAAAAGAAATGGATGTGTTTTATGATTTAAACGGTTTTTATAGGCTGAATTATAATTAAAAAGTAACTAATTAAAAAAGGAGAGTGATGAACTGACCTGCGGCTTCAGAGCTGCTCCGCTCACCTTCATCATCATCATCATCATTATCATCATCATCATCATCAGCGGAGGGTCCATGATCAGACCTGGACTTCACGGATCTACACAGTCCGGCACATGACCCCCAAATTCAGCCTGACAAATCCATCAATCAATCAATTAATCAATCAATTAATCGATTAATCCGCCTCATTAGTCAACAGCAGAGACGCGTCTCCAAAGCTCCAAAGAAAGAAAGACGCGTAAAAACATCCGCGACGAGAAGAGGGAATAAAAAAAAAAAAAAAAGAATCCGAGAAGAAGCGAAGCGTCCCTGGGTCTGGATGTCCCCCTAGTCCCCCCCTTGGACCCTGGACCCGGACTGATTCTGGACCGGGTCTTGCTCCTGTTCGGCTCTGGGACAAACTGAGGAACTTCCCGGACAGTGCGCTCGCTGCTGCAGTGGGGCAGGTCCGGAGGGGCGGGGTCAGGTGTGAGTGTGAGTGGTGTCAGTTTACACACACACACACGCTTTAAATCTCACTTCTGTTTGACATCATACACAACGACGCACTTTGTCCACGTTTAATTATGTTGCAGGTTTATTCTAAAGCGGATTAAAGGTTCCAGATCCTCACACAAAAGTGGGGTTTTGGCCTAAATGAAGGATCTTTATGTCCTATAGGACAACGGATGTTTCTGTCAGGATATAATGATTTGACCTGAGCAATTTAACAGCTTTAATGAAGAAGCTCTCATTATTATTCTAGAATCAGCTACAATGCTTTATAGTAATTTCAGTAATTTATCTCCAGGTTAATGTAAGTTTAGAGTTTCACTGTGAAAGGAGTTTAAACCAGGTTTAAAGTTGAATAAAGTCACGTTAGAATGTTCAGGAATTGGCCTAAAGTCAGTATTTGATAACGTTTTTTTGTGTTTTGCCATAAACTTGGGAAAAAAAGGTACATGTAGAACCTTTACTTTCATTTATTTCCTCAAAATCCTACAAATAATGCCCCGTAATGGACGAGTGATATGATAATCCTTCCTTCCTGTTTCCACTGATCATCCTTGAGATGTTTCTACAGCTTGACTGGAACCACCCGGAGTAAATTCAGATGATCGGACAGTCGTGAGGTCTAAGGAACGGTCTGTAGACCTCTGAGACCGGATTGTATCGAGGCGCAGATGTGGAGATTCTGCAGCTTTGAAGGTCCCAGCGAGCCAAATGGCCTCCTTCACTTGTTAATGGAAGACGTTTGGACCCAGCAGGACTCTTCCTCAAGCTGGACCATGATCAAACTGAACGGTCAGAAGAACGGGCTTTAGACCAAGAACCAGATGGTTGCCTCGTTTCCAGAGAAGGAACCAGCTCCACTCACGAGGACTTGGTTCGATTTCAAGGCTTCTTGTGTTTCCATCAAGAAAAATAACGTGGACCAGATCAGTTTGGGGCCCTGACCACACACCAACATCATGTTCCTTCTAACTTCAATCAATAATCAATCAGTAGCTGTAAGGCGTCGTAGTCATTGCGATTCAACCTGTGGCGTAAATATCTGACCAATCAGGTGAAACCAAAAAATAGTACCAGGTACCAGATTTAGCAAAAACAACGAGTTTAGTAGATTCCATCCAGTGGAAACGAGGCAACCATATGGTTCTTGGTCTAAAGTCCACCTTCCTGACCATTCAGGTTGATCAGCGTCCATCTTTAGGAAGAGTCCTGCTGGTTCCAAACCATCTCTCCACCTTCTCAGTAAAAGGCACCTGAAGGTTTTCTGGTGTGATGAAATGACTCTAAGGGTCCAGCAAAGTACAGAGACCTCCTTGATGAAAACCTGCTCCAGAACAGTCTGGACCTCAGCCATGGTATTGAAGGATCTGGCTACAGGGCAACATTGTCAATCAGATGGTATGTAGATATTAACATTAGCTTAATGCTATGTCGAGTTATCTCAATCTCATAAGCAGTAAGTCACTAGTTCCTTCAAAAAACTATTTAAAGAAGTATAAAGTAGAGGAAGTAGATTAGATTAGTAGATTAGTAGAAGACTGGAACCTGATTGAACATCTCTGGATTGATCTGAAAACACCTCTACACCAACCAAAATAATGAAGCTTGAGGTTCCTGCAAAGAAAGAATGGGACAAACTGTTCAAAAACTGATGATCCAAGTTTGTAGAATTGAAATCTGGGATTCACTAACAACACCCACACCAATATGTAACCAGATCAGGGGAATATTTAACCCACACAAGAACCAACAGATTAGAAGCAGAGACGTGAGTCAGCATTAAGATACCAAATAAAATGTGTTCAGTATTAAGGACTGTGAATGACTGAAACCAAAGTTGCTGAGGGGGGATTTAAGAACTATGAGAGAGCTAAAAACAAGGGGAAAGGAATGCAAAAGTGGTATAAAATATACACCACTGTTCAAAAGTTTGGGGTCACCCAGACAATTTAGCGTTTTCCATGAAAAGTCACACTTTTATTCACCACCATGAGGTGTTACATTTTTAGAAAATAGTCAAATCGTGCAATTTTTTTCTTCAGACTTTGCTTTTGTCAAAGTTTTCTAGCTTCTCTAAGCAGCTAAACTGTTTCCAGCTGTGCTAACATGTTAGCCTCCTGCCCTAATGCGTTGGGATTGGCTCCAGCAGACCATGTGACCCTAATGAGGAATAAGCAGGTATAGAAGATGACTGACTGACATTGACAAGGTCGAGGAAGGTCAGTTTTCTAGCTTCTCTAAGCAGCTAATGTGTTAAATTGATTTACCAAATTTGTAAATTGGTGGTAAAACTGTTTTAAGCTGTGCTAACATGTTAGCATCAAGGGTTTTCTAATCATCCATTAACCGTCTGACGCAATGAGCAAACACATTGATCCATTAGAACACTGGAGTGATAGTTGCTGGAAATGGGCCTCTACACAACTATGTAGATATTGATGCACCAAAAACCAGACATTTGCAGCTACAATAGTCATTTACCACATTAGCAATGTATATATCTATTGTAGTGTAGTGTAAAAATTGATGAAGGAAGCACCAATCAGACCAGTTTTGGTTCATTTTCAGGTGTGAAAGTGGACCACATTGGAGTCTAGATGCTAATCAGTGAGCATTTTATTGCCTGGTTGGGAGCAAATAATCAAACTAGTGGTGATTAGTTTAAAGTTATCTTCATTGAAAAAAACAGTGCTTTAGGGAAAAAATAGGGAAATTTCAAAGTGACCCCAAACTTTTTGAACGGTAGTGTTTGTAACGGGTCAATTTGGAGAATGGATGGATGGATGGGTTCCGTCAAAAACCAAATGTGCCAAACTCAAAGACCAAAAAGTTGAGTTTCTCTAGGTCAAAAACAAAGTCAGTCTTGGTTCTCACCACCCACAATGTATAGAGTGTATTTCTGATTAGTTTAAAGGTATCTTCATTGAACCAACCCATACTACTCTTCCTATTATTGAACCTGGCTGGAGCTAACTTCTAGAGTTAAGTCATCCAAACGAGGAAATATACAACCAAAAAACCAAAGGTAAAAAAACATAAAAGTAATAAAGACTTTAGAGACAAAGCAGCAGAATTAGTATTGATAAACCCCCTTTTTTCCCCAGATACGTTAGATTAACTAGTATTAACAGGCTCCTTGACTGTAGAAATCGTCCCATCACATTCTGGCTGCACCAGAATAAATCCATGCATTAATAGAGGTTTGTGGATGTCACATACTGAGACAGGACTCTGTCACACAACACTAGCTTTACTGCATAACAGTAGACCGGGCAGAATGCCACCAAACACACCACAACGAGTGCTGACTCCAGGAGTTTAGACCGAAACAAGAGCAGCAACAGACGACGCATTCAACACCTCACTCCACACCAGCTGGAAGTGGCCAGGTGTTTATTTCCTGCTGGTTAATGTTGGTACTAAACAGGATTGGCTGTGGATGGAGTTTGGCTGATGGGGGGGGTCATGACCCCCAGAAAGACTTGATGCTGTATCTGGTGCCAAAAGTATCTTTGGGTATTGAGAAAAGAGCATGAAAACTTATGTAAAAGCTATAACAAACATGTTCTGACTCCTTAATTTTTCTGCATTGGAATTAAGCTGTACGTCAATAAACCCAGATCTGGTCTGGGGTCCTCTAAGGGGCCTCAGGGTTCAGGGTTGCAGGTAGGGCCACCCCGAGGTGTTTTCCCACCAATAACAGTCCAGATGTGCAGCATTTGTCTTTGTCTCAGCTCAGAACATCTGTCCAAACAGCCGCTGCTGCAGATCCACCTTCAGCTTCCTGTTGTTGTGATTCTACTGCAAAACAGAGAGAGAGAAAGTCTGCAGGACGCTGGCGACCAACGAGAGGAACTCGGACAAAACAAAACTACTCGTCTCGGGTTTGATTTCCTCTACGACGCTGACTTTACAAACTGAAACGCTGAGCGGGACCAAAACGGCCTTCGGAAGGACAAAGTTTACATTTAGACACAACCAGAACACAGTGAGAGTCCTGAAAAGATGCTGGCAAAGTTCCACAGTGGAAACAGGCCAACATTTGCAGATTTAAACATTGCTGTGACCATTTCAGAGGTTGACGGACGGTTACTGCACGTTTACTAACTATATATATATAAAATTTATTCTATTCTTGATGTACTATGAAACCTTATTTTCCCAAGGGCACCGCAGGATGAGCTGAGCCAATTGAAACCTCTCTTTGTTAAATATAAGTACTTCAAACCTTCAGTGGCTTCAGGTTTCATTCACAATTCAAAACTGCACACACACACACACATGCACACACACTTGTTGTATTACTGAAAACCTTTTTATATGAACCAACTCCTGCACTCTTTAATATTATTTAATGATTGGATTGGTTAGCATGTTAAAGTCAGCTCCCAGTAGTTACATAACAGTAGGTCTGATAATGAATTGGTTCCAAAATGAATGGTTAGGGGTTAAAGTTGGGGTTCAGGTTACAGTTAGGAGTTAGGGGTTAGCAGGGAACATAAAGGGAAACATCAAGAATTCAAGACTTTTATTGTCAGTTGCCTGGAAACGAAATTAGCTGGCAAGGCCACATAGGTGCATAGATTTCAAAATATAAAGTAAAAGCTAAGTAAAAGGTGCAAGAGGGTAACAAATAAGTGAAATACTGGGTAGGTTGGGTTGTTTATGGCACATCCAACATCTGAATAAAGGTCCTATGTTCCCCGATCACAGAACCATAGGTACACTCCCATAACAGGCTTTTATTAATCTGGGCATAACACAGTCAGGTTTATTAAGTTATCAGCACCATAAATTAAGATTGAAGGGGATCTATCACACCAAAGTCCACTGTTTCTTAGGGGGGTACGTCCATGGCCTTGAGGATCTTTGGTAACCCCAGACCTGGATCCCTAGCATGGAGAGAGATCACTAAATAGGGAATTCCTAAAATCGGCCTCCTTCTTAGTCCACTGTCACTTGAACTATGCCATTAGTTCATATGGGCAGGTCCCAGTTCACAAAGCTTAAAGGAGAATTTAGGCATTTTTCTTCAACGACCGATTTTTCTTTCTTTCTTTCTTGGAGTGATCTAGCAGAAATTTACCAATTTGTGGTGTAGGTCCTGTTCTCTACCAGTTGGGCTAACAGCTTTCAATATCCATATTATCTAGCATGCGTGGTGATTCTTCTAGTTTATTTTAGATGCATGAGAGAAGGTCTCCGGCCTGTTTATCAGACATACGGCTCCATGCTCGGCTCCCTCCGGTTTCCAAACACAGCTGACTGCTGCAACAAGAAAAGACTCTTTTGACACTTGGGGAGTCTTCTATGTCTGGCCTATGATAATAATATGAGAAACAATAAAAAAAAATTCATATAAGCCAAAAACAAGGGGGATCCATGCCCAGTCCACCGCCATTATACCATGTTGAGTGGGCTGCTGGGTCTTCGTCAGTTCTGGAGAAAATTGAGAAATGTGTTCTCAGATCACTCTAAAAGATATTTAAGATATGAAAATAGGGTCCAGGTTGAAAAACAAGGTTTGACAAAGGGTCATCGGGGACCACGATGGAAATAAGTCCTGGACTTCATCATGGTCTACCTGATAATGTCAGATACAATGGTTCTACCAATGTATTTGAACCTTGTTTCAAAACCTTAACATTCACCTACAGAATAGAAACTAAAACCAGCTATCTGAACCTGATTCAGGCCTATTGTACCTCCTACCAGTTAGAGATGCCTGGTGCTACCACAACAAGGCCCCAAGTCATGAACAAGGCTCTTGTCTTCTATATTTCTGAGGTGGTGGAACAAATTACTGATTCCTGTTCAACCACAGAGTTCCTCTCAATGTCTAAGAAAATACTTAAGACTCAGCTCTTTTGTAAACACTTTTGCTCTTGACCGGATGCACTGAATCAATTAATTGATTAGAAGAAAGTAGGTGGGGGGAATTACAAATTCTTTCTCAGGTTCTCAACGGTGACCTTGAACTCTACCTGGATGTTGTTTTTTCAGGCAAAGTATTTAGTTGTTAATGGACTAAATATATTGTTCCAGCTGCATCTGACTCTGGTAGTTGTTACACAGTGGTTCACAAGGTGATGTAATATGTTTGATGCTTGAAAATCTTCTGATTCAACCTCTGATTGGCCTCCTACACAGGTACAGGTGTGGACAAGGTGTAATTTTCGGATGCTAGGGTCAATGATGATAGAACAGGAACATGCTACTAGCTTACCTTTCATCTTCAATAACTCAAGATTCATTTGTTTTTTTAAAGGAAGCCGGTCTTCAGATGTCATCTCCTCCTCTACAAAACAAACAGACCTGGCGATTAAAAGGTAAGAACACTGAAAAAAGCAGCTTAAATTTAACGATCTTTGTTTCCCCAAGGCCACTGCTGCTCCAGGGAACTCAAGGGAAGGTTTACCCAAACTTCTAGGGAAGATTTACCCAAAGGTCACAGGAAGGTTTACCTAAAACTCCAAGAAAGGATTACCCAGGTCTTGATGAAAGGTTCCCCATTTTCCTTTTCGTCATCAATAAGAACTACGACATGGCACCAGGATGCAGTCATCCTTGAAGTAGGTGGTCTAACTCTCTAACTACTGTGAAGACTCAGTCAGATGAAACCTCAAGGCTCAATTTGAGGTCCACCAAACATTTGTGGCTTCCAAATTCCTGAGTTTGTGTTCCTTCCATGGCAGTTGCAGTCTTTCCGGCCTCCTGATACCTTCTTGCTTTATGCCCCAGTAGGAAATGGAAAATTATTATTAATATTAATATATTTATCGGTCACTTGGGAGCAACAGAACAGGGCAGTGGTTTCTTCTTTTAACTGTGGCTTGGTCTCCACCAACTATGTTTCTGTTTCTTCATTAGTGAGTCTCTAACTTTGTGTATCTACTGGGAAAGAAGCTAAAAACTCTATAAATCTGCATGTGGTAGCATTTCTCTATGAGTTCATCACTACCAGACTATTTTCTTAATATAACACAGTCATTTAAATCAATGGTAATGTAAAACATTGATTAGCACAGCTTTACGTAAATTCTCCAGTACATAATGAGAACATCAGGCTCTGCTGACACAGGCGTTTTATACGCTAAGAAAAAACAATACAAGATCAATGTGAAAACAATCATCACTTGCAGTCTCATCAGTGACATTGATACCCCTCCCTCCCCTCTCTCCCTCCACGGTTTCCCCCTCATTGTTCATATTGTGTGTATTGTTGCATTGTTGCCTTGTTTATCTGTCTGCCCACACTCTGCATCTCCGTCCAGCCCGAGGTCACCTTCATACTCTCAAACTGCCGGTGGTGCATCTTTTCGAGGGGGAGTCATTATATGGTGCATGTTAAGCAGAATGCTGAATGAGGTTTGAATGTTGGCAGCTGAGTGGCCTGGCAGACTCCCATCATGCACTGCAACAACGCTCTGAACTCACTCTCTCTTTGTGTTGGCAGAGTGGAGCCTCAGATCGATATCTCGACAGAAATATGAGACCGGACTCGCTGGTAAGTTTACTGTCTTCGCTTCAGTAAAGGTACCGACACAGCAAGGTACAAATACTCCATGCATAGTGTTGCCATATGCCAACAATTACCTTATCTTCATTTTATCTAAAAAAGCTGTGATATAAAATCTATGTTTTTAACAGTTAGGCATGAAAAGAGGGCTTTTATTTTGAAGGACATACGATTTACAAGGTCACATGACCAGGATATCCCTATTGCTGATGGATATTTGGTCCAGCAAATAAAAAAATGAACTTAATTTTATTCAAGTTTTGATGTCTTTACTGTCCAGTTCTTTATTGAATTTATTTATTTGTACATACAGCCAATAATAAGATAAGGTCAACCCTATAGCGTTATTATACGTAGATGATATCATGTTTTATTAACCCATTAAAGAGCTGCTAAGTCTATGACTGTCATTTTATACATAACACTTTCATGCATATACTGTAATTATATCAGTTGAGTCACTAACAATCATGTTATGTAGCTATATTTCTTCTATTTTGTACTATTTTCTATGCAGAAAATGGCATTTTAATGGCATTTTAATAGACTTAAAGGCTCAGAGGCTTCAATGGGTTAAACTGTGATTGGCTTTTTCTGTTTTGAGCCGGAAATAACAGGAAATACAACAGGCTGGAGGCAGCAGTGACCCACCGATGAACTGCTGGATGAACGAGATGAGGAAGTTCTAATTGAAGATTAGACCTCAGATATAACGATTCACAGCTGACGCCAACACAGTCATTAGTTGTGCTTTTCATTTATTCTCTTAAAGACATTTAATGCATTTCTGCCAAAGCAGGTAAATTAACGGGTTCACTTGGTTTTAGTCTCACAGCTGTGATATTTATGCAATTAGAGAGAAAAACACTATAAATGACTATTCTAGCTGCAAATGTCTGGTTTTTGGTGCATCAATATCTACATAGGTGTATAGAGGTGCATTTCCAGCAACTATCAGTCCAGTGTTCTAATGGAACAATGTGTTTGCTCATTGCATCAGAAGGTTAATGGATGATTAGCATCAATTCTATTCATTGATGCTAACATGTTAGCACAGCTGGAAACAGTTTAGCTGCTTAGAGAAGATAGAAAACTGACCTTTCTTGAAGAAAAAGAATATTATTTCAAATACAAATCATTATTTCTAACTTTGTCAATGTCTTGACTATATTTTCTATTCGTTTTACAACTCATGGTGGTAAATAAGAGTTTGACTTTTCATGGAAAACACAGAATTGTCTGGGTGAACCCAAACTTTTGAACAGTGGTGTATTCTTGGTCACGTGTGGAGGAGGAGTCACTGAGTTTCAGGCTAAAAGAAAAAAAAAACAAGGAGTGTTTGGGTGAGCGTTAAGACTCTGTGAGAACTCATTTCTGTGACTGACGTCTCGGTGACCTTTCACCTCCTGTAGAAGTTGTATCCCATCATGCCTCTGGGTTTTCTGGCTCCGGGCCCCCGAGGGCCCCCTGGCAGTCGTCCAGATGACCTTCAGGACACAGCGTCGGGCTCGAGAAACGGAGGGAGGAGACGGACTTTCAGCCGGAGCTGAGGGATGAGGAATTAATTACACCTCTGTCCATTCATCTGTCCATCCACACACACACACACTGAACACACACACACTGAATACACACACACACACACACACCGGTCGCTCAGCAGCAGGTTCCCACATCTCAGAGAAAGTCTCCTCGTCTTGTTTTATGCGGAGCGCTGAAAAGAAAACGCTCACTGTCTTGTTTTTACAGGCCGCAGGTCGTCACGGCAACCGGCAGCAGCAACAGAGACTCAAACGATCGACTGTGACTTCCTGTCTGACTGACAACATACAGCCAAACTCAGATTTATGTTTCTAGGTCTTTAATTGACACACGCTACCGTTTCAAAAGTTTGGAGTTCACCACCGTGAGTTTTAAAATGAATAGAAAATATAGTCAGGAGTCCTTGGTAAGGCGCTGGGGTTAGCGCTGTTGCCTCACAGCAAGAAGGTCTTGGTCCTTGGTCCTGGGTCTGGGACCTTTCTGTGTGGAGTTCTTCCCATGTCTGGTGGCTTCCTCCCACAGTCCAAAAACATGCTCAGGTTAATTGGAGACACTAAATTGCCCATAGGTGTGAATGGTGGTGGCGACCATCTGGGGTGTATCCCTGCCTCTCACCGTAATGCGCTGGGATTGGCTCCAGCAGACCATGTGACCCTAATGAGGAATAAGCAGGTATAGAAGATGACTGACTGACATTGACAAGGTCAAGGAAGGTCAGTTTTCTAGCTTCTCTAAGCAGCTAATGCGTTAAATTGGTTTACCAAATTTGTAAATTGGTGGTAAAACTGTTTTCAGCTGTGCTAACATGATAGCATCCATTAAACTTCTGATGCAATGAGCAAACACATTGTACCATTAGAACACTGGAGTGATAGTTGCTGGAAATGGGCCTCTATACACCTATGGAGATATTGATGCACCAAAAACCAGACATCTACAGCTAGAATAGTCATTTACCACATTGTGTATAGACCATTTACCACAATGTATAGAGTGGATTTATGATTAGTTTAAAGATATCGTCTTTGAAAATTAAGGTAGTGTATTATTTTTTTTACAGTGTAATCAATATAAACTACATCCATCAGAGACGGTTTCAGCTGTCTATTAATATCTATTACATTGTGTTTCAGAAGTTCTCGAACACACCAAAGATGGTGGAGAAACTTCTCAAACATAATGAGATCGGTAACAACTCGGTAAGTCAGACCATCCAAGGAGAACATGAATGCAGGATGGGATGAGTCCAACTCAAAGATCTAATGGTTTCTGATCATTTCTGACCTCAAACCACTCGACTCTGGCTCCAAATAATGACACAAAAGCAAAATGGCCGCTCCAAGAGAAGGGGTATTTTGGGGTTTTTGCATCAATGCATCGTCCATCTTTATAGTCAGGTTCTGATTCCTCTGGACAGATAAGCTAAAACCATCTTCCTGTAATATGGTGGCTTTTACCTTTGGATAAGCTGAAAAGGTCAAACCCAAGTTATTGGAAACCCTACAACAACAAACCTAGACAGAAAAAACATTATGTCAATCACCCCTAGTTCCAGCAGCTTCTTAACCTCCTGCTGGATTATTTCCTGTTTTACTGGGATACGATAGGTTTAGTCTTACCTTTTTCACTAAATCTGTTATAAATTATCAATACATATATATATGGATATACAACATATATAGATACAATATATAGAGAGAATATTGAACTATTTGAAAAGTCCTGGCTACAGCCCTGCTCCCTGGCTTTGGTTTTGGTTTTGGCCAAGCAGAGTGTTGGGTTATGGCCTCTGGACACCGGCGGTGACATAATCCAACACGACTCGTCCTCTGACACGCACCACATTGCTGGCAGCAGTTCTGGACAGCCTTTTTTTTTTTTTTTTACTCCTGGCCATTCAACAGAACCACCCCAGGATCTGGTGATAATTTTTTTTTCTGTTCCCAGCACTCTGGTCCCAAGCAAAACACAACACAGGGCTGAGCACCGACAGCTGCTCTATAATCTCCTCTCCAGTTTTGGGACGCTGGTATTTACTCACCTCCACCATGATTTTCACCTCTTGAAAGACCTGCTCCAAGTTGGGATCTTCAATTTGCTCCAAGGGTCAAGTGCCATGGAAATTTCCTTGGTTTTCCTTCAAAGGGTACCCCCTCCCAATCGGAGCCATTTCCTTGATTGGACATGGTGGGGTGGTGGCCACACATGTTGGGACCAATCCTGTAGGCCAAGGTCCTGTGCTTCTCTCTGAACACCAGGAGCCATTTGCTCACTTGAGAATCTGAATCTTTTGAGTCTTTACACTAAAAAAAGAATCAAACTGACGACCTCAGAGTCACTCTGACCATCTTTAATGAAACAACATGTGGCAAAATGACAGCAGAATTAAACACTCTGCAGCTCTAACATGAAGGAATGACACACACACACACCGAACAAGCACACACACACACACTGAACACACACACAACCACACACACACACTTATATTCTTATAACACGAGTGAACTTTCAGAACTTCTTTTCATTGGACACAAATCATTTATTAGACTGTTATTAGTATTGATCGTCAATCGACTGACAGGTTTGGATAGAAAACAGTAAAAAAACAAAATAATAAAAAAAACGTGTGGAGTGAGGCATGCTGGGTAATCACAGATCTTCAAAACACAACATTTAAAGGGGCCACTCCGATAAATTTACTGGTCCTGTTGGTCACCCGATGACATCACAGTGATGTCATCAGACCGCTAACAGAAGTTTATAAGGTGACTTCGTGAATGACCCTGTCCAGGTGCATCGTGGGACAATGTGGCGTGGGCGCACAGGAAAAACACGGACACGTTTCTAACTCAGCTGCTCTTTGAATTAAACACGGAAACAAATGGATGCGATGAGTAAACGCGGCGTCGGAAGAAGCGGGAATGTCGAGTGGTTCCGTCCCCGTCGGGTTCGGTCAGCAGCGGGTCTCGTAGATGCCGCTGCGGCCGATGTAGCGGACCCATTTGATGACGTCGTGGTCGCTGTAGTTCAGCTTCGGCTCGAACACCTTCAGGTACCGAACCTTCAACCCCGACGGGGCGAATGGCACCTGCACATTAGGATTAAAAAAGTAATGTTAGCATTAAAAAAGTAGCTTTAGCATTAAAAAAAAGTAGCTTTAGCATTAAAAAAGTAATTTTAGCTAAGCTTGAACGTTACTTTGTTGCATAAAAAAGCTTTTTTTATGCTACAAAAATAAAAAAGTAATGTTAGCTTTAGCATTAAAAAGGTAACATTGGCATAAAAACGTAATGTTAACTCTGGTGGAACTTCGTAGTATTAAAAAAGTAACGTTAGCATTAAAAAAGTAATGTTAGCTGTGCTGGAACATTACTTTGTTGCATAAAAAAAGTTGCTTTAGCATTAAAAAAGTAATGTTAGCATTGAAAAAAGTAGCTTTAGCATTAAAAATAGTAGTTTTAGCATTAAAATAGTAGCTGTGGTGGAACTTCGTAGCATTAAAAAAGTAGAGATAGCCTTTAAAAAAGGATTGTTAGTATTAAAAAAGTAGTGTTAGCTTTTAAAAAAGTTAGCATTAGAATAGTAATGTTAGCTGTGTTGGAACGTTATTTTATTGCATAAAAAAAGTAGCTTTAAAAAAAGTCATGTTAGCATAAAAAATTATCATTAGTGTTATTAGAATAGTAATGTTAGCTGTGGTGGAACTTTACTTCGTAGCATTAAAAAAGTAGTGTTAGCTTTTAAAAAAGTAACGTTAGCATTAGAATAGTAATGTTAGCTCTGCTGGAACCTGAATAATCTAATTTCTTTTCATTTTTAGCGCTCCCTGATTGTTATTATTCAGTGTCCTGACCTCAAAGTTCATGGAGATGGGAGGTCGAGCCCACTTCTTCTTGTCGTTGGTCGGCAGCAGCTCGATCTCAGCGCTGATCTGAGACTCCTTCATCCCCGCCATCCTCTTAATCCTGAACACAGACACTGATTAGACTAGAACTCATACATTTAATGCTTTTAAGACCCTGTGTAGTGTAGTTTCCTATCGTCGTACTTACTTCCAGACGATGGCGTTCTCGCTGGCTTTATATTTGGCTTTTCCCTTCATGCAGATGAGCTGCACCCCGCTGGTGTTGAGGGGGGTGGGGACACGGACCTGAGGACGAAGTGAACATGGTCAATAAATGATGGTAACCGCCGATGTATTATAGACCTGGATACCGGACAGAAAAGTTGCCCGTCTGGCGCCAGGTTTATTTCCAAGTTCTACTATCTTATATTATAGTGTGGTCTTTTAATTCACACCAGTTGCGTCACACAGACAAGAGACTTTTCCAGAGCTTTTCCTGTTTTTGACAGATAAAAAAATCTAGAATCCAAAGATGAGTAGTTGACATTACAGGCTTCTCTTTTACGGTTTATGGGAAAAATGGGATTTTTTGTTGCTGCAGTACCACGAGTGACCACTGGGGGACAAGATCTTAACGGTACCATATCCAGGTCTATAATACATCCATGGTTGACTCAATTGACCCTTTTGTTGTTACTTTGCCTCCAAACTCCTGCAGAGTTCATGTCGTTTGAGTTCATCTAGATGTGAAGTGTTGATTAAATGGATTAAATTTAGAGTTTAGACCAAATGTGACTGCGTTTTACCCGAATTTCCCTCTAACTGAAAGGGAAACCTTTGACCTTTCCGGGTTCTAAATCAAATGTCTGTGTTTTTCCTTGTGATTGCTTTGATCTAAAGGGGTGTTCACACCGGACGAAAATTCGCACGACAGCGCGACGAGATTACATGTTAAGTCAATGGGAAGACGCGATTTTTTGCGGCGCGACGCGATGGACGCGAAGTGGCGCAAAATCGTCAAGTTGAACTTTTCTGACGAATTCGCAGGATGACGTAGCGCGACAACCAATCAGCGTTGAGATTCTCTCCACGTCTCCATGACAACGAGAAATTCACTTATCGCCAGTCTTTTACTTTTCAACGGACTTCAACGGAGCCGCGTCGTCCAGGCGGAGCGAGAAAATCGCGTCAATTGAGTCCGGTGTGAACATCCCTTTAGTGTTGGGAGCACCGTGTCACCAAAGTAATAAATGACTATAATGCATTGATATAAGGCATTACAGGGGGAAAAAGGATCCCAACCAGACCCAGATATTTGCTCTGAGATCCACCACTGAGTCCATTTACCAGCAAACAGCAAACCTGAACCAGACCCTGAAAAGTCTCCGACAGTTTTTCCCCTCACCTCGATCTTCTGAGCCAGCAGCGAGGACTTGAAGTTGGACTTGATGACGACTTTGACCTCCAGCTTGGTGCGACCCACCTCTCTGACAAGAGGGATGACTCTGAAGGGCAGGATGATGTCTTTGGTGGTCCGGTACCTGCACACACACACACACACTGTTAAAAACACACTCTTCCTGTAGTGAATTAAGGGGCCAAGGCGGCGTGACCTCTGACCTCATGAGCTCATAGTCTCCATCAGGTGGGATGAAGCTGATGCTGCGTTCAGAGTCGAACTTGCTGAGTCGGACGCACTGGTGGAAGGTGCAGTCGTCGATGGCGATGGACTGTTTCCCACTGAGAGACACAACGTCTACAGTTAATAAGAGAAACAGCAAAAAAAAAAAAAACAGTGTGTATTTGTGTGTGCCGCTGTGTGACCTCTGACCTCTTGCTGGCGTCCTCAGCTCCTCCCCCTCCCTTCCCCTGCTTGTCGATGACGATCTTGTCGTTCATCCCGAACTTACACTCCGGCATCCCACTGAGGTAACTCTTCATCACCACCCGGCCGGACACATGAGCACTGAGCACCTGGCCTACACACACACACACGCACACACACACACGCACGCACGCACGCACGCACGCACACACACACACACATTAACACACAGTGTGATGTCGCCCTCTTGTGGCTCAGTGGTGAAAACACATCATTTTCTAACATCTGACATCAGGGAGGAAACAAACAGGTTAGTTTTATTTTCAATCCTTTCTTTTCTCCTTCCTCATCCTAGTTTTCTTCTTCATTCTTTTCTTTTTTTCTTTCACTCCCTCCTTCCTTTCTTCTTCTCTTACATCCTCCCTCCTTCTTTCTCTCACTCTTTCCCTTCTTATTTCCTTGCACCATTTATTTCTCCTTATTTCCCTCCATACTTCCTTCCTTCCTTCCTCTTTTCCACCCTTCTTCCCTATTTTGCTTCCATCCTTTGTCTTTTATTTCTTTGCACCCTTCCTCTGTCATTCCTCCTCATTTCCTTCCTTCTCTCCTTCCCTTCTTTCCTTCCATCCTTCATCCAACAATCACATCTCCTACTGAGACCAGGTGGTAAAAACCTGTTCCTTTCTTTCCTCCTTCCTACTTTTCTTCTTCTCTTTTCTTGTTTCTCTCACTCCCTCCTTCCTTATTTCCTTCCATCTTCCCTTATTCTGTCACATTCTTTCCTTACATCCTTCCTCCTTTCTTTTCCTCTTTCCTTCCTTATTTCCCTCCTTACATCCTTCCTCCTTTCTCTTCCTCTTTCCTTCCTTATTTCCCTCCCTTCTTCCACCATTCATTCCTCCTCCCATCCCTCCTTCCGTCTTTCCTTCCATCCTTTCTCATTCTGCGGCCTTAACACCTTTCCACCGGCTGGCTGGCCCGCAGTGCACTCACACCCCCCCCCCCCCCGCGGCGCGGCCCAGCAGCTGCTCCCTCCTTTCCATCCCTCCTTATTCCCTTCTATCCTTCCTCACATCCCTCCTTCCTTATTTCCTTCCATCTTCCCTATTCTGTCTCTTTCTTTCCTTACATCCCACCTCCTTCCTCTTTCTCTTCCTCTTTCCTTCCCATCATTCATTCCTCATTTCCCTCCATGCTTCCTCCCTCCTTCCTTATTTCCTTCCTCCTCCTGTCTTCTTCCATCCTTCCTCATTCTTTTTTTCCCCTTGCATCCTTCTCCAGTCCTTTCTTCTTCTTTTCTCCTTCTTTCCTTCTTAGTCCTCTTTCTCTCCCTCCTTCCTTTATTCCTTTCATCCTTTCCCTCCCTCTTTCCTTATTTCCATCCCTCCTTATTCCCTTCTATCCTTCCTTCCCCCCCTCCTTATTCCCTTCCATCCTTCCTCACTCCCTCCTTCCTTATTTCCTTCCATCTTCCCTACCTTCTTCCTTTCTCTCCCTCTTTCCTTCCATCAGTTATTTCTCCTCCTTCTTTTCCTCCTTCCTTCTTTATTTCCTCTCATCCCTCCTTCCTCATCCTCCTATCTTTCCTTCCATCCTTCCTTAGTCTTCTTTCCATTGCATCCTTCCTCAGTCCCTTTCTTTCCTTTATTCCTTCCATCCTTTCCCTCCCTCTTTCCTTATTTCCATCCCTCCTTCCTTATTTCCTTCCATCCCTCCTTCCTCCTCCTGTCTTTCCTTCCATCCTTCTTCATTCTGTTTTTTCCCTTGCATCCTTCTCCAGTCCTTTCTTCTTCTTTTCCTTCCTCATTTCCATCCCCCTTCCTTCCCCCCTCCTTATTCCCTTCTATCCTTCCTCACTCCCTCCTTCCTTATTTCCTTCCATCCCTCCTTCCGTCTTTCCTTCCATCCTTCCTCATTCTATCTTCTCCTTCCCCAGTCCTTTCTTCTTCTTTTCTCCTTCTTACCTTCTTCTATTAGTCATCTTTCTTTCCCTCCTTCCCTTCATCCTCTCCCTCCTTCTTTTATTCCCTCCCTCCTTCCTTATTTCCTTCCATCTTCCCTTTTTCCGTCTATTTATTTCCTCACATCCTACCTCCTTCTTCCTTTCCCTCCCTCTTTCCTTATTTCCATCCCTCTTCCTTTCCCCCCTCCTGCCTTCCTTCCTTTCCTTCCTTCCTTCCTTCCTTCCTTCCTTCCTTCCTTCCTTCCTCCCTCCCTCCCTCCCTCCCTCCCTCCCTCCTTCCTTCCTTCCTTCCTTCCTTCCTTCCTTCCTTCCTTCCTTCCTTCCCTCCCTCCTTCCTTCCTTCCTTCCTTCCTTCCTTCCGTCCTTCCCTCCCTCCCTCCCTCCCTCCTTCCTTCCTTCCCTCCTTCCTTCCTTCCTTCCTTCCTTCCTTCCTTCCTTCCTTCCTTCCTTCCTTCCCTCCCTCCTTCCTTCCTTCCTTCCTTCTCTCCTTCCCTCCTTCCTTCCTTCCTTCCTTCCTTCCCTCCCTCCCTCCCTCCTTCCTTCCTTCCTTCCTTCCCTCCCTCCCTCCCTCCCTCCCACCCTCCTTCCTTCCTTCCCTCCTTCCTTCCTTCCTTCCTTCCTTCCTTCCTTCCTTCCTTCCTTCCTTCCTTCCTTCCTTCCCTCCCTCCCTCCCTCCTTCCTTCCTTCCTTCCTTCCTTCCTTCCTTCCTTCCTTCCCTCCCTCCCTCCCTCCCTCCTTCCTTCCTTCCTTCCTTCCTTCCTTCCTTCCTTCCTTCCGTCCTTCCCTCCCTCCCTCCCTCCTTCCTTCCTTCCCTCCTTCCTTCCTTCCCTCCCTCCTTCCTTCCTTCCTTCCTTCCTTCCCTCCTTCCTTCCTTCCTTCCTTCCTTCCCTCCCTCCCTCCTTCCTTCCTTCCTTCCTTCCTTCCTTCCTTCCCTCCCTCCCTCCCTCCCTCCCTCCCTCCCACCCTCCTTCCTTCCTTCCCTCCTTCCTTCCTTCCTTCCTTCCTTCCTTCCCTCCTTCCCTCCTTCCTTCCTTTCCTCCCTCCCTCCCTCCCTCCCTCCCTCCCTCCCTCCCTCCTTCCTTCCCTCCCTCCCTCCTTCCTTCCTTCCCTCCCTCCTTCCTTCCCTCCCTGTGTGTGTGTAGTGTTTTTAGTCCTGTACCTTGTGGGGACATCAGCAGGTTGACACTCTCCAGGACGTCCAGAAACAGTTCGTTCCTTCTGTATTTGATTCCTTCTCTTCTCCATCCGATCTGACCGGTCACCTGACTGGTGATCTGAGACTGCTCCTCTTTGGACTGAACAAATAATTAGTTATTGGATTCTATTTTAATGTGTGTGTGTGTGTGTGTGTGTGTGTGTGTGTGTGTGTGTGTGTGTGTGTGTGTGTGTGTGGGGGACTCACATGGTGCTGCAGGTCCGGACCAGCATGAAAACAGAGAACATGGTTATTTAATGAATCACATGGATCATGATGAAGTAGATTAAACCCTCAGAGCTGCTACCTGGCTC
Source organism: Lepturacanthus savala (assembly GCA_030544235.1). NCBI lineage: Eukaryota > Metazoa > Chordata > Actinopteri > Scombriformes > Trichiuridae > Lepturacanthus > Lepturacanthus savala. The sequence continues at coordinate 2,301,305 of CM060468.1, forward strand.
TTGATGCCCTGCTGGGTGATGAAGGTCTTCAGGGCTCCGGTCTCGGAGTTTTGGGGGTAGCCGAAGTCCAGAATCTCTGCAGGACGGAAACTCGCACGTCAACAAACCAACAAACCAACAAACAAACATCACAGAGGCAGGAGGATCTTCTCACTCGCTGAGGCGTCTCCTGTCAGCGCCGTATTTTCTTTAGGTTTTGATTTTCTCGTCACGTTACAAAAATCAAAACCTAAAAAAACCACAGAGCAGCAGAGCAGCTGGAGGGAGGACACCTGTGGACCAATCAGGACGCAGGGATCAATCATTAGACAGAAACCTCTGGACCAATCAGAACACAGGAACCAATCAGCACATAGAGACCTCTGGACCAATCAGAACACCGGAACCAATCAGCACATAGAGACCTCTGGACCAATCAGAACACAGGAACCAATCAGCACATAGGAACCAGTGGACCAATCAGCACATAGAGACCTCTAGACCAATCAGAACACAGGAACCAATCAGCACATAGGAACCAGTGGACCAATCAGCACATAGAGACCTCTAGACCAATCAGAACACAGGAACCAATCAGCACATAGAGACCTCTGGACCAATCAGAACACAGAAGCTAATCAGCACATAGAGACCTCTGGACCAATGAGAACACAGGAACCAATCGGCACATAGAGACCTCTGGACGAATCAGAACACAGGAACCAATCAGCACATAGAGACCTCTGGACCAATCAGAACACAGGAACCAATCAGCACATAGAGACCTCTGGGCCAATCAGAACACAGGAACCAATCAGCACATAGAGACCTCTGGACCAATCAGAACACAGAAACTTCTGGACCAATCAGAACACAGGAACCAGTGGACCAATCAACACACACAATCACAACACAGAAACCTCTGGACCAATCAGCACTCAGAAACCTGGTCACAGGAAATTCTGGACCAATCAGAACACTGGAACCAATCAGTACATAGGACCCAGTGGACCAATCAGAACATGAAACCTATGGACCAATCAGCACACAGGAATTAATCAGCACACAGAGACCTCTGAACCAATCACAAAACAGAGACCTCTGGACCAATCAGCACACTGGAACCAATCAGTACATAGGAACTAGTGGACCAATCAGCACACAGAGACCTCTGGACCAATCAGGACACAGGAACCAATCAGCACTCAGACACCTCAGGACCAGTGAGGAAACAGAAAATTCTGGACCAATCAGAACACTGGAAGCAATCAGTACATAGGAATCGGTGGACCAATCAGCACACAGAGACCTCTGGACCAATAAGCACACTGGATCCAATCAGCACACAGAACCCTCTGGACAACTCAGGACACAGAAAATTCTGGACCAATCACAACACAGGAACCAATCAGCACTCAGAACCCTCTGGACCAATCAGACGTTACCGTCCAGCAGCTCGTAGATGAGGACGAAGTTGTTCTTGACGTTCTCCTCGCTGATCTTGCCGAAGTACGCCGTCATGACGTCACACATCTTGTAGAGGAACTCGAACACCATGGCGGCGTTGACGTTCTGCTTGGTGACGGCGGCGAGCCAGATGTTGGAGCGCTTCACGTGGAAGAAGCTGGTTCTGGCGATGTTGGTGACGGGGGAGCGGACCTGCTGCCGGGCGTGGATCACGTTGACCCGGAACGCGTCCACGGCGTTCCTCCTAAAATGGACGAGAACCCAACGATTCATCCATCATCCATTGAAACTCATGATCTGTAGAGCAGAGGTGGCAAACATGCGGCACAGGGACCAGAACCGGCCGCTGAAGGGTCCAATCCGGCCATAAAAAGCTGTTTGTACAGTCAGTGAGAATCTTTCAGGGCTTAAAAAACGATTGTTCAGTGGAGAAAACGTCTGGTATTTAATACAATTAGACTGATATTGAGTAGAATTATCTGGAATTTGCAAAAATAAATCAGAATTATGCAAGTTTTTGAAGGTAGTTCACAATCATATTTATGTAATTTATGCTAATTTATGCAAATATTTAAACGCCTTAGGCCCATTCAGAAGGTAAGGGTATTTTTTACAAAGATTTGCATAAATTTGCATAAATTCTGTCTAATTAAATCATTTCCTAGAATCTGTTACATCATTGATCTGTTACATTATTAATTGGTTCCATCATTGATCTGTTACATCATTGATTGGTTCCATCATTGATCGGTTACATTATTAATTGGTTCCATCATTGATCTGTTACATCATTGATTGGTTCCATCATTGATCTGTTACATCATTGATTGGTTCCATCATTGATCTGTTACATCATTGATTGGTTCCATCATTGATCTGTTACATCATTGATTGGTTCTATCATTGATCGGTTACATTATTAATTGGTTACATCATTGATTGGTTCTATCATTGATCGGTTACATTATTAATTGGTTACATCATTGATTGGTTCCATCATTGATCTGTTACATTATTAATTGGCTACATCATTGATTGGTTCTATCATTGATCGGTTACATTATTAATTGGTTACATCAATGATCTGTTGTATTAATGATCAGTTCCATGATTGATTAATTACATCAAGATCTTTCTAGAATAGGGTCATTTTTTTTAAATTCCCATTTGCATAATTTCCATCTCATTATTGATCTGTGACACCATTAATCAATGACATCATTGATCTGTTACGTCATTGATTGCTTACATTAATGATCCGTTACATCATTGAGATGTTACATTTTCCTCAGATGAATCATTTTTTTTCCAACATTTTGTTGATCATTTTGCATAAATTAGCATAAATTACACCTCATTAACATGGATGTATAAAGGTCGTTTTTGCCGTTGTCTGAGGACGTGATGATAAAAGCGTCGTGTGATTCGTCCGTTAGCTGCTGTCTGATCTCGCCAGGTGACGTCATCGCTTCTGCTCTGTCATCGCCGCAGGGCTCAGCGCTACGCTGCTGCTGTTGCCTAGCAACAGGCTCCCCGCATTACCGCGACTGAGAGGCTCGGGCTGCGGCACGGAGCTCTGCAGCGTCCACACACACACACACACACGCACACACACACGCACACACACGCACGCACACACACACGTTCTTATTCTCAGGAAAAGCAGAGACCTGGATATCAACACATCCTCTCATCCTGGGACGTTGAGCTAGATTTAAATTCTGCTTAGAAATCACAGTTTGATCTTTTGTCCTTTGTTACATCATTGATCTGTTACATCATTGATCTGTTACATCATTGATCGGTTACATCATTGATCTGTTGTATTCTTGATTGGTTGCATCATTTATGTTAGACCACTTATCTGGTTACATCATTGATTGGTTTCATCATTGATCTGCCACATCCATGATCTATAACATCATTGATCTGTTATATCATTAATTGGTTACATCATTGATCTGTTACATCATTGATCTGTAACCTCATTGGTGTATAACATCATTGATTCCGTCAATGATCTATTAGGTCATTGATCTATAAAATCAATGATCTGTTACAATTATCCATTACATCATTGATCTATTACATTGGTGAACGGTAACATCATTAATCGGTTACATCATTGATCTGTTGTATTCTTGATTGGTTGAATCATTTATGTTAGACCACTTATCTGTTTCATCATTGATCTGCCACATCCATGATCTATAACATTATTGATCTGTAACCTCATTGGTGTGTAACATCATTGATTGGTTCCGTCAATGATCTATTAGGTCATTGATCTATAACATCAATGATCTGTTACACTCTTGATTGGTTTCATCATTGATCTGCCACATCCATGATCTATAACATTATTGATCTGTTATATCATTAATTGGTTCCACCATTGATCTGTTACATTGGTGATCGATTGCCTCATTGATCACATTTCTTTCCTCTTGCTCCTGTTTGGTTTTGTGATAAACTACAAATATTTTGTCTCTGTAAAATCTGGTAAAAGAATAAATTGATGTCACAAGTTTATGATATTGGATATAATGAAATAGGAAGTCAACATTTGGAGTTCACTGTCAGAGTATCTGTGTTTAAGTAAGTTACACATGACTTAATGGAGGAAAATGGACAAAGTAAGGAAGGTTTTATCTCTGCAGACCTTAATGGAATGATACCAGCGAGAATTACGATATAACAACATGATAAAAGAGTTCCTGTGTGACGGGAGGAAGCCTGAGATTCAAGAGAACAAGTTGTGTCAGCCGAAGAAGAAGAGGAAGTTTATTATTACCCAACATGCACCGCTATAAAGTTCCCTTTGAAATGAATGAACCTGCCAGTCATTAGAATGAAAGTAATCTAGATGTAGATCAGATTCAGACGGAGCAGGAACTTTCCTCCACAATTAAAGCTATTAAGTCTAAATGGAGAAGAAACAGAACAGGTGTGGAGGAATGAATAGAAAATAATCACAAGAACTCATCATTAGGATTTAACCCCAAAATATAAATAGGTTAGGTAACAATTTATTGGGCTTTAAGAGATTAAGGAAAGGTATTTATTTGCAAACATGTTTAATAACAGCTGTAAAACTCAATAAAATTGGTTTAATTCCAAATAATTGTTGGAAACCAGCATAAAGTAGATATATGCAGTGTTATGGGGGTGTCCCATGGCCTCCATGTGTTTTGGGGGGGTTAGAGTTAACGAAGGAGTGGTTAGAATCTGTCTCCATGGCGACAGATCTGAGGAGCTGGGGCTGAATAAAGAGCCTCAAACCCCGACGACGCTGAAAGTGTGAAAGGAAGAAGTTGCGTGGGAAACAGAAGTGTCACATTTCGTCATGCTTCCATATCACAAAATTCAATAAAACTGTATATTACGATATGTCGTGATATGCGGCAAACATTCCTTTGCCGGATCAATAAACCAATCGATGCTCATTGATTTTTCCGGGACGGTCCTGACTCACCCGATGTCATCGCGGTACACCCGGGAGATCAGCACCTCCCCTTTGTGGTTGTAGATGAAGAGTCCTCCAATCATGGCCGACACCCTCAGTCACCGCTGCAGATGGACGGAAGAGGAAAAACCATCATGTTCACCACTGAATTACCATCTTCTAATTACCTTTCTAGAAAGTACCACGTCATTGGCGGCAAACACAAAGGCTACTGTATTATTTATGAAGCCAAACTTAAAGGGATAGTGCAGTATTTGACATCTAGCTCCTGCAGCATGGAGACATAATATCACTGATCCAGTATTGAGTTTCAGGCCTCGTGTTGGACTTTCAGGCAGCATTCTGACGTGATATGTGATGCGATAGCGTCGGTTTCTACTGTGATGTACTGTAACGGCTAAATCAGCAGATTTTTTACTGTCCAACAGTGAATTTCTCCCTACTATCAGCACTACTAGACAATTTTAGTTGTCTAGACCCAAAATTACAAATCACAGATTCACCCCAAGAGGTTTTATAGTTTGTACAACTCATCATCCTCTGTCCTTAGACCAGGGGTGACCAACCCTGGTCCTGGAGAGCAACTGTGGCTGCAGGTTTTTGTTCCAACCAAGCAGGAACACACCTGATTCTACTAATGAAGCTCCATAGCAAGGGTTCATTAGTAGAATCAGGTGTGTTCCTGCTTGGTTGGAACAAAAACCTGGACCTACACCAGCCCGCCAGGACCAGGACTGCCCACCCCTGTCCTAGCCTCAGTGTGTACCCAGGTAAATACGATGGGGGAATCTCCCAGTCTGAGTCTGTTTCTTAGAAGGTTTGGAGCTTTGGACCACCTTGATAAGGTTAAATGTCTAGACCTCTACTGTTGTCCAGTGGGCAAGATTAGACCCTTTAGTGGGCCGGTTCAGGTCCCTGGGCCGCATGTTTGACACCTCTGGTGTAGACTGACCCAACAACCTCTGACCTTTAACAAGTCTCTCAACACCAGGAGCCACTGTGGCTGCAGGTTTTTGTTCCAGCCAAGCAGGAACACCTGATTCTACTAATGAACCCTTGCTATGGAGCTTCATTAGTAGAATCAGGTGTGTTCCTGCTTGGTTGGGACAAAAACCTGCAGCCACAGTGGGTATCCAGGACCAGGGTTGGTCACCCCTGCCTCACATAGTACAGTAGACAGACCTAGAAGAGCTAGAATGAGCTAAACGAGCCAATGAGCGTTTAGCTTTCTGACTTGGAGCAGGTTGAGAGTCTCCGGTGGCTGCTGCTAAATGCTCTGATGAATCTACTCAGTCTGAGTTAAATAAACGGTTTCAGTCAGCAGTTTATTTAATAGCAGTTGAGACACTGAGAATACTTAGTGCCTTCATTGAAGTGAATAGTGGAACGTGATGCAATCACACTATCAAATAATGCCAAAAAATGTCGGCAGTGTGGAGATATTTTAAAGAGAGCGACTAACCAAGTTCAACCAAAATATCTAGAGGGGGTTCCTCTGCAAAGAACTGCTTTAATTTATCATTTAGAAGCCAAACATCCTACAGCGTGTTTTAAAAAGTCTAAAACATTTGCAAAAGGACAACGTCAAGATAAATGGAATCACAAAGAAGGTTCATGGCTTTGGATGATCTACTGTTTTAGAGGACGTTGTCTTTCATTGGGCTTTCTCGGATGTGAGCTTATTGGAGAAGTTTATTTGAAAAACAAGTCTTAAAAATAGTGACAAACATAACAACCGCATTTGATATACGGTATTCGGCCAAGCGTTTAACCCCTTGACCTCCAGCCCTTTTTTAGGTTTAGGACATCCCCATAGTCAGTAGGGTATGTCTGGAATAAACACAGAGATGTTGGTCGACACTAAACGAACATTTATTGATCTCAAATAAACATTTTCATCCCAAAACAGCAACAAAAAAACACATTTTTTGTTAGTCGCTTCAAACAAGCGACTTTTTCCTGTAGTGTTTTCTGGCTGCTAGTTTACTGAGTTTTTGTCATAAAGCTACACTGATGGTACCGTTGGACTCGTCACAGTCTCAGCTTTCATATGAGATGTCATTTGTTTGTGTAACATGAAGTATCAGAGCGCTAGCCATCAAAATGTGGCGAGTGGGTTGGCTTTATGATCGTATACCGATTTTCATTTGTTAATTAATTAGCTTGGTGTTGGAGTTGTGTTTGGTGTGTGTAAATATGACTTATATGTGCTTGTAGTGGAGTTTCTCCTGTTTAATTTGATGTATAGCTTCACTATATTTGTACATGATTAGTGGAGTTTAACAGGTTAATCTTATTCGGCCACAAATTTTCATTTGGTGCCTTCTTAGTAAAAAGTAAACAGAGGGTAAATTAAATAGAAGAGGGTCACAAAAGGCTTAACACCATTGATGTGCCAATTGGACGACCTTGCTTCCTGGCGTATCGGCAGAACATGCATGGGGAACAAGTAAGATTAAACCATGAGCTTCCTGTTTGGTAAAGAGCTACTGGAAATCTACTCCATGAACGTCCATTATATTGAAAATTCAGTCAGAGGTAAAGCTCAGTGCTGAAATTAAATTATGTCTCTTATGTCTATGCCTCAGATCTGTGACAGGAATGTAGGAAATGGGGCTAAAAAAACACTGATTTTCCCTTTAATTAAAAAAAAGACATTTAAAGAGGTCAATAAACATAATGCAGGACCCAAAACTGTTCATATCATACATTTGTAGTCACTGACTAACTGAATACTGTCTATTTAATTTTGAAATAGTGGTTGAATGAATTGAAGTTAATGTTGTGTGGTTATATAACACATTTTACTGCTGGTTGTTGGTTCCTGATCAATATATTTTTTCCCCCATATCAATTTTATAATATCCATATCCATTAAAAGCACAACACGGAACAAATCTGTAGATTTATTTTTAAACTCCTCTGTACTTTTACACTCAAACGACCAAAATTCAGTACGACTCAACCCTTATTGGCAATCAACAAGAGAAATTTATTCTCCATCATCAACACTCCGCCCCCTCGATCCCCGAAGCATTCAGCCGCCCATGACGTTGGCTTCAAGTTGAACTGCTTCCAATCCAAAGTGGATTCTCTCCACCAGCAGCTCCTGGCACCTAGCCCCTCCCTCAGTCCAGTGCTCCCATGGCTCCTTGCCCACCTCAACGCTGCCTCTTCTTCTCCCCCGTAGACATTCAATGAGTTGATCTCCAAAGCCAAGGTTTCCATCTGTTCTCTGGACTCCATGCCCACACCCATGGTCAAAGCCTGCCTGCCCACCACATGCCCCATCACAGTGGACATTATCAATTTGTCCGTGGAACTCGGTTTGTTTCCCTCCGCTTTCAAAACGGCCTTAGTCACTCCCGTTCCCAAAAGGCTCACTCTCAAACATTACCGTCTAATCTGCAATAGTCTTTTCCTCCATAAAATCCTGGTAAAGAGCAGATGCTGCCAAACGCCATCAACACATGTCCACTACTTTGGCATTACCAGTAAACCTCTCTCCTGGTTTAAGTCAAACGTTTCCAAAAGGCAACAGTTTATTTTGGTCAGTCAAGGTGTGCCACAAGGCTCCGTGCTTGGTTCTCTCTTGATCACATTGTCCCCCACTATGGCCTTAACTTCCACTGCTATGCTGACGACACACAGGTGTATATCAACACCAAACCATCCACCGAGCTCCCCCCACAGTCTCTAGTCACCAGTCCACATGAAATTAAAACAGCACAACATGGCGGCAGATGGTAATTTACCTTTCAATGCAGACTGAGAAAATGTTCCAAGTAATTTAAACCCGCAAGTTCGCCGCAAACGCTAAACTATTTAATCATCATCCGGTAACAGGTACGTCATTGAGTATGTTTGATACGATTTGGCTAAAAGCTACATACAGATGCATTTGATAGACATTTGTAGCGCCCAATATCAATGTACATGGACATTCGGTCTGGTGTTAGCCAGGCTAACATGAAGGACAAAGTAGGGGCGAATTGTACGGAACCTGTGTCTCATTTTCTTGAGGCGGGGTTAACATAGAAACTTACTTCAAATATTTATCGGTTTAACATTAGAGCTGCTAGTTTACATGTTAGCTTAGCTGGTGCTTCTGCAATAATAACGCAGATAAAACAGTTAGAGATGTTATAATCTGTCTCCAGTCAGAATCCAGAGATTTTTCATGACTTCTAGATGACGTCTGGATGGTACCATGACCCAGCTGGTAACCATCGGTAACTACTGGTAACAGCCGGTATCTCGCTTTTATTAGCGATTTTATTAGATATTTCTGGATTTTGTTGTTGGGGCTACAACTTATTCTATTGTTGTTCATCTTTTTTGCAATTATTTATATTGTTCTTTCCATTTTTGGGCATTTTTCCCCGGTTTATAGTACCCTGATTTTGACTCCACGTATTTTATTATCTTTTTTGTAGTGGAAAAATGCCATTGTTTAAACTTTCCTTCCTGTTAAAACTACCTGACAGTGTGTGGAAGTTTTTTTCTCTTTTCCTGTTCCAGTATTGTTGAAAAGATGAAAATATCCGATTTGTTTTAGGAAGGGTGGAGATTAAATTTTGGGGCCGAAGCCCCCCGAAAAAAAAAGAGTCTAGGACCGGCCCTGGTGCCGTAAAACTTCCTGGTTTATTTCTGCATTATATGACGTGTAGATTGCGAAAAAAACTCACTTTTGAGTCGTTTAATTCACTTGCTGACCACATTAAAATTGTTCAATGATGTTAAAAAAACGATGTCACGCAGGAAATAGAGATTTTCCCAGAGCTTAAAAAGGTTTTTGACTGATAAAAATTCCATGACTTAAAAATATGGAATATAAAGATTAGTAATTAACAGGGTTATAGCTGAGGAAACAGTTTATCGGCTTCTCTTTTATTATATTTTGGTAATTTTTGTTGCAGTACCACGAGTGACCACTGGGGGGGATTGGCGGTACCCTATCCAGGTTTATAATACATCCATGTCAGACAATCAAATCTGGGAAAAACCTGTTTCCTAAATAAAATTAATTTAAATATATATATTATTACATAATTGGGGCACATCACAGACGTTATTTGGAGTAGAAATATAAAACTGGTGCTGTTGGAAAGGTAAAAATAATAAATCCTTTGTTTTAGGAGGGTGGAGATTACATTTTGGGGCCGAAGCCCCCCCGAAATAAAGAGTCTAGAACCGGCCCTGCTTCCCGGTTATTCCTCGATAAAACGACGCATTTATCCGTTAAGTCGCCGTTTTATTCCCCGTTAGCGTCCGGATGCGGAGACGCTGACGCAAAACGCGGCAATCTCCGCGTTATCGGCGACAAATAATCATCCGGTAAAGCGGCCGCAGCGACGCGCGGACACTCGGACGCGGAGGATCCGGTGTCCGGTGCCGTTCTTACCGCTCACAGACAGAGAGAGGACCGCCGACAGAACCGGGCCCCGCCGTCACTCCATCCCGACATTTGACCGTGAAAAGCCGGACTCTCCGTCTCCTCCGGTCGGAGGCAAGATGTCGGCGGCTGGAGAACCGTCAGCTGACGGCAGCGCGGCGGCCGCGTCCCGTTTAGAGGAGGAGGCGTCCTCCGCCGCGTGGCCCCGCCCCCAGGCAGGAAATACACCGAGTACTAGTACTACCGCAGTACTAGTACTACCGCAGTACTAGTACTACCGCAGTACTACTACTACCGCAGTACTAGTACTTCTGTTATTACAGTAGTTACATGCGTCTTTATTCCTCATAGTGAACTGGTTC
>CM060468.1:2316973-2501973 GCA_030544235.1 Lepturacanthus savala
GGAAACACTTTGGCTTCTCGGTAAAAGTTATCTGGATAGTTAACGCTTTTATTTTGGAGAAAAGTAAATGTTAATTAGTATAAAAAAAACGATTTACTTCGCGTTGTTTTTAAGTGAAAGTCGAGTAATAGCTGCACGAAACACGTGTCTCGTACAAATGACGTCACAGGGTCGGGGCGCGTTGGACCAATCAGTGAACTTCAATTAACTTTTTAAGTCTTTAATGGGAAGTTTGATTTGATGCACCGCCACGTTTATTTAGACTGATTAAAATTTAACATAAAGTGACGTAACGATGATTTTATGAATTATATTATGTCCCGTTTTGAGTTTTAAATAAAGTTTTTTTTAAAGATCTGTAGTAAACACGTTAGATAAAACAGGATTCTATCTATATTTACTCTAAAACAGCAACATAAATTGATTCTGACTCTTCTGTAGTAGCTTCACGTGTTACAGATTTATTTTTAGTGTTTCTAATCATAAATTAAATCCCATTAATTCGTATTTTCCTTTTTTAACAAGCTGGAAAAACATCAAAAACACGTGGTACTGGGTTAAACATGGATCCTTCATATGAAAAAGTTTGAGAACCAGCGGTTTATAAGATAATGGACATTTTATTTTTCCCCCAGAACATTAATTTGGAATAAATTATAACTATACTTTGCTTTATTTTGAAAGGTTTACACCTCATTGGATGCACCTGCAGGATTAAAACACTTCAATAAAGTGACAACAAGACAAATCAAACAGCTTTTATTTCATCTCTGCTTTAAGTGCACATGACAGGGTTTGATTTTCCTAAAGTGCTGCGTAGGTAAAGTTCGGCCGACGTCCTCGGAGCAGCGGAGCGACGCCGTCATGTGACCGTCGGTCAGGATTCACTTTTAAACACCGGTCCAGATGTGTCGAACATTCAGGAACAGCTGGAACTGGATCCCACCACCGAACACTCTGAAACATCGAGTTTATCTGGAGTTTTATTCTTGAACGGTTCTTTTTTTTTTGTTTTATTTTAAATCCAAACACAGAAACACTGAGTGAGGACGGTGGAGTTGTGTGAAATCGATCCTTCTTCTTTCCAGAGGGGGGAAACAAAAAAAAAAAAAAAAAAAAACCCAAACAAAAACACGTCGTTCCTCTGAATTAAAACGTCCTGGAACATTAAAAGCTCTGAATGAAGTCCGGCAACGAGCTCATCTCACACACACAAACACACACAGCTCCAGTCCCAGTGCTGCTGCTGCTGCTGCTGCGTTAAAACGACCAGTGTCCATCTCCAGCTGATTCCCTCACATGTCCGACCACAGGATGGCTTTGCTGCCTTTCTCCACGCTGACCACGAACGCTCCCGACGGAGACCAGGACACCGAGTTGATGGCGGAGCTGGAAGAGAGAAGAGCAGCAGCAGCAGGTTCATTTAAATTACCGTATTTACCGGACTATAAGTCCTGTGTGTATCATTTCACATGTTATTCCCACACTGAGCCACCAGAGGGAGCTCTAGGCTCGTGTTGATAACTTCAACATTGGCGGTAACTTTTAAAAACAGCTGAACAACATGTAGTTTTAGTTTAAATGACACGTCTGTTCCTGGTGTCGGATTTCATCAAATAAATTCACCCCTAAAAATGCGACTTATGTGTTTTTTCCTTCTTTCCGGAGCGACTTATAGTCCAGAAAATACGGTAATTCATCATCATCATCATCAGGCTGGATTAGAGCTGCTATAGGTGGAAATGATGCCAGGAATTAAGAAAAAAGGAGAGAAATCAACATTCTACATCATTTTCTTGGGGCTTTTATTTTGAAAAACCTTGTTCATCACTAGACTCTTGTTAACGTGCTGTGACCATAGGGGCTTTTATTTTGAAAAACCCTGTTCATCACTAGACACCTGTTAACATGCTGTGACCATTGGGGCTTTTATTTTGAAAAACCTTGTTCATCACTAGACTCCTGTTAACACGCTGTGACCATTGGGGCTTTTATTTTGAAAAACTATGTTCACCACTAGACTCCTGTTAACATGCTGTGACCATTGGGGCTTTTATTTTGAAAAACTATGTTCACCACTAGACTGCTGTTAACGTGCTGTGACCATTGGGGCTTTTATTTTGAAAAACCTTGTTCACCACTAGACTCCTGTTAACATGCTGTGACCATTGGGGCTTTAATTTTGAAAAACTATGTTCACCACTAGACTCCTGTTAACACGCTGTGACCATTGGGGCTTTAATTTTGAAAAACTATGTTCACCACTAGACTCCTGTTAACACGCTGTGACCATTGGGGCTTTTATTTTGAAAAACTAAATTCATCTCTAGACTCCTGTTAACATGCTGTGACCATTGGGGCTTTAATTTTGAAAAACTATGTTCATCACTAGACTCCTGTTAACATGCTGTGACCATTGGGGCTTTTATTTTGAAAAACTATGTTCACCACTAGACTCCTGTTAACATGCTGTGACCATTGGGGCTTTTATTTTGAAAAACCTTGTTCATCACTAGACTCCTGTTAACATGCTGTGACCATTGGGGCTTTTATTTTGAAAAACCTTGTTCATCACTAGACTCCTGTTAACACGCTGTGACCATTGGGGCTTTTATTTTGAAAAACTATGTTCACCACTAGACTCCTGTTAACATGCTGTGACCATTGGGGCTTTTATTTTGAAAAACTACGTTCACCAATAGACTCCTGTTAACATGCTGTGACCATTGGGGCTTTTATTTTGAAAAACTATGTTCACCACTAGACTCCTGTTAACACACTGTGACCATTGGGGCTTTTATTTTGAAAAACTACGTTCACCACTAGACTCCTGTTAACATGCTTTGACCATTGGGGCTTTTATTTTGAAAACTATCTTCACCACTAGACTCCTGTTAACATGTGGTGACCATTGGGGCTTTTATTTTGAAAAACTATGTTCACCACTAGACTCCTGTTAACATGCTGTGACCATTGGGGCTTTTATTTTGAAAAACTATGTTCATCACTAGACTCCTGTTAACATGCTGTGACCATTGGGGCTTTTATTTTGAAAAACTATGTTCATCACTAGACTCCTGTTAACATGCTGTTACATGCTTACATCATTTTCTTTTGTAATAGTCCTTTTTTTAAATAAAATAAATATTTGGAGTCTATGAGGTGGTGCTACTTTATGCTAGTCACCAAAATAAAAGCTTGGACAAACACCAATGTTTTTAATATTGTATAAATAGATTTTTAACAGCGTTTGTGTAACAGCTGCTTTGCATTGAATTACTGTGTATGAGCCTGTGGTCGTTTGCATTTGACTCATTAACGCACTTTAAAGTCAGTTAAATAAAAGTCTCACTACTGGTTTGATAAGTTTAATATTTAACTGAGATTAAATGTATTTGAACATCTGGATCAGTCGTTGAACATCTGGATCAGTCCGGTTCTTACTTGTGGTTCCGGTCCAGAGTTTTCTCCAACTTCCCCGTCAGAACATTCCAGATGTAGAGAGCTCCGTCAGCCGATCCTCCGGCTATGTAGCTGCCGTCAGGACTGAAAACCAACAACAATGAAGGAGAGTAACAATTATATTTGGGCCTGGGGCTTTTATTTTGAAAAACTACGTTCATCACTAGACTCCTGTTAACATGCTGTGACCATTGGGGCTTTTATTTTGAAAAACTACGTTCATCACTAGACTCCTGTTAACATGCTGTGACCACTGGGGCTTTTATTTTGAAAAACTACATTCATCACTAGACTGACCTGAATGTGACTCTGGTCCAGTCGGCTCCACATTTGAAGCCCTGAGCACTGAAAAAAACAAATAAACTTTGTAAACAACAACAACAACAACAGATAAACTACAACAAAAAATAGAGAGCGAGACGGGCACATGCGAAGAGAGAGCGAGAGAGACGGGCACATGCGAAGAGAGAGCGAGAGAGACGGGCACATGCGAAGAGAGAGCGAGAGAGACGGACACATGCGAAGAGAGAGCGAGAGAGACGGGCACATGCGAAGAGAGAGCGAGAGAGACGGGCACATGCGAAGAGAGAGCGAGAGAGACGGGCACATGCGAAGAGAGAGCGAGAGAGACGGGCACATGCGAAGAGAGAGCGAGAGAGACGGGCACATGCGAAGAGAGAGCGAGAGAGACGGGCACATGCGAAGAGAGAGCGAGAGAGACGGGCACATGCGAAGAGAGAGCGAGAGAGACGGGCACATGCGAAGAGAGAGCGAGAGAGACGGGCACATGCGAAGAGAGAGCGAGAGAGACGGGCACATGCGAAGAGAGAGCGAGAGAGACGGGCACATGCGAAGAGAGAGCGAGAGAGACGGGCACATGCGAAGAGAGAGCGAGAGAGACGGGCACATGCGAAGAGAGAGCGAGAGAGACGGGCACATGCGAAGAGAGAGCGAGAGAGACGGGCACATGCGAAAAGAGAGCGAGAGAGACGGGCACATGCGAAGAGAGCGAGAGAGACGGGCACATGCGAAGAGAGAGCGAGAGAGACGGGCACATGCGAAGAGAGAGCGAGAGAGACGGGCACATGCGAAGAGAGAGCGAGAGAGACGGGCACATGCGAAGAGAGAGCGAGAGAGACGGGCACATGCGAAGAGAGAGCGAGAGAGACGGGCACATGCGAAGAGAGAGCGAGAGAGACGGGCACATGCGAAGAGAGAGAGAGAGAGAGACGGGCACATGCGAAGAGAGAGAGAGAGAGACGGGCACATGCGAAGAGAGAGATGGGCACATGCGAAGAGAGAGAGAGAGAGAGACGGGCACATGCGAAGAGAGAGAGAGACGGGCACATGCGAAGAGAGAGAGAGACGGGCACATGCGAAGAGAGAGAGAGACGGGCACATGCGAAGAGAGACAGGGACATGTAGAGAGAGGGAGACAGGGTGAAAGGTAGAGACAGACAGGCTCCTGTCCCCCTCAGGTCCTGGTCTCAGACCAGTTGTCTCCACAGACCTGAAGGTCTGTCTCACGGCGTTGGAGCGCAGGTCGATGATCTTCACCAGGTCGTCTCTGCTACACGTCAGCAGCTCGGTCCGGTCGTGGTTCAGGTCCAGAGACGTGACCCGACCCAGCAGCTCCAGCTCCTGGACTATCGTCTCAGCTCTGACATCACAACAACACGGAGGAGAGACAGCGAGGGTGAGGAGGAGGAGGAGGAGGACAACTTCAACTGATGATTCAATATGGAGGATGGAGCGATGGAGATGCATGGACAGATGATAGATTGATAGATGGACGGATGGATGGATGTGTGAAATGGATGGAGGGATGGACATGTGAATGGATTAAAGGACAGATAAGTGGATAAATGCGTGGATGGATACATGGACAGATGGACGGATGGATAGATGGAGATCAATGATGGAGGGACAGATCAATGAGTGGACATATAGATGAAGAGATGGATGGATGGATGTGTGGATGGATGGACGTGGGGATATGTGCATGGATTAAAGGACAGATAAGTGGATGAATGCATGGATGGATGGATGTGTAGATGGTGGGTGGATGGATGAATAGGTAGATTGATAGATGTGTGGACAGAGGCATATATCTATAGATGGATCGTTGGATGGATGGATAAACTGATAGATGGATGGACAGATGGATGAATTGGTAGATGGATAGATGTGTGGACAGAGGGATGGATGGTGGATGGATGTGAGGACAGATGGATGTATCTATAGATGGATCGTTGGATGGATGGGTAAACTGATAGATCTCCGGCCGGAGGTAGACCAGGTCCAGAGCCCCACCTGCTGTCCCAGAAGCGGACCTTCTTGTCGAAGTGGCCGCTCATGATGCACTGCTCCGTGCAGACGATGTCGTTGCAGCTGGAGCCGGCGAACACCGTCTTGATACCTGCTCAGGTGAGAGGAGGCCGGGTGAGCCACCTCAACTGACCACACATGTTGCTATGGTAACAGTGGATGTTTTTTTTGTTTTTAAAATCACGTACAGACTTTGCTGCGGAGGTCCCACAGTTTGAGCGTCCGGTCGTAGCTGCCGGAGGCGATCCGAGCGTTGTCCAATAGGAAGCGAGCAGACAGAACCTTCCCGCTGTGGCCCGTCAGCGTGTGCTGCACGAAAACAGGAACAAAAACTAAATTCATTAATGATTAATATCAAATTATATATATTCTCCCCTTCAATGAGACTAAAACAAAAGGAAACTTTTGGTCTCAGTAGAAGGTTGAGATCACGGCTCAGGCCACGCCCCCTCAGCCCGAAGCTCCGCTGTGATTGGTTCTGTGGGATGCGTCGACGCCACCACGCCGAGCCCGTCGGGGTCTGAGCACAGACTCGGTTGTTGTGATGTCACATCCTGCCGTCTGTCAGCAGCTCCTCAGACCGGCGCTGCACGGCTCCAACAGGCCGGGGACGGGGC
Source organism: Lepturacanthus savala (assembly GCA_030544235.1). Taxonomy (NCBI): domain Eukaryota; kingdom Metazoa; phylum Chordata; class Actinopteri; order Scombriformes; family Trichiuridae; genus Lepturacanthus; species Lepturacanthus savala. The sequence continues at coordinate 2,323,381 of CM060468.1, forward strand.
TGCTGGGAGCCAAGATGGCGGCCGAGTGGGCGGGGCTTAGAGCGTCAGACCTTTTACATCACATCACTGACCAAACAGGTTAACGCGGCCATTTTTATCTTTGTTTCCATGACGACATGTGATGTAAAATAACAGTTATTCTCTAGGGTAAAGTGAATTCTGGGAGTTTTATAACTCATCTCTGGACATTTGTAACCATTAGCTATTCTATCATTTCCATGGAGACAGATAAATGAAACAGAACGTGACTGACCCTCAGTCTGTAGTCGTCCACGGTCCAGATCCGACTGGCGAAGTCGTTGGAGGCAGCGAGCAGGTACGAGCCCTGGAGATTATATAAGAGTGTATTTTATTTATAAGTCACAGCTCCTAAATAACGTCTAAATACATAAATATAATTAAATACTCGTGTTAAAATAGGTTTTAACCTCAGTATAGAAACTTTCTATATCATAAGGTTTCCAAACTCATTTTCTTATATAATTTAGCGGTTTTCTCTTTTTTTAAGCTATATACCAGATTTCAAACTTCAACATCGCTTTAGAGAAAGGAGACTCGAATCGGGGATTAAAGATTTCCAACAACAGAATCAAAGGATCCAGATGAGCTGAACATCTGGTTAATTGTGAAGCTGCTGCATGTTGTGTTGAAGGTTTTAGAGAAAATGTAGCTAAAAAAATCTGGATATTTAATTTGAATTCACATCGTCTGTTCTCCCCTTTTAGTAGCACTTTGATATGTCCCCGATTCGAGTCGAATTCCAGTAATCTCAGACTAACGGGGGACTTAGAGACTCTAATCAGGGACTTATCAGAGACTCAAATGGGGGCCTTAGAGACTCCTAACAAGGGACCTATTAAAGACTTGAATGGGGGACTTATCGGAGACTCCAACGGAGGGACTTATCGGAGACTCGAATGGGGGACCTATTAAAGACTCGAATCAGGGACTTATCAGAGACTCTAACGGGGGAATTATCGAGACTCCAACGGAGGAATTATCGGAGACTCGAATGGGGGAATTATCGGAGACTAACGGGGGACTTATCGGAGACTCGAATGGGGGGGGACTTATCGGAGACCCGAATGGGGGGGACTTATCGGAGACTCGAATGGGGGGGACTTATCGGAGACCAACAGGGGAATTATCGGAGACTCCAACGGAGGAATTATCGGAGACTCGAATGGGGGAATTATCGGAGACTCGAATGGGGGGGGCTTATCGGAGGGGACCTATTAAAGACTCGAATCAGGGACTTATCAGAGACTCTAATGGGGGACCTATTAAAGACTCGAATGGGGGACTTATCGGAGACTAACGGGGGAATTATCGGAGACTAACGGGGGACTTATCGGAGACTCGAATGGGGGGGGACTTATCGGAGACCCGAATGGGGGGGACTTATCGGAGACTCGAATGGGGGGGACTTATCGGAGACCAACAGGGGAATTATCGGAGACTCCAACGGAGGAATTATCGGAGACTCGAATGGGGGAATTATCGGAGACTCGAATGGGGGGGGCTTATCGGAGGGGACCTATTAAAGACTCGAATCAGGGACTTATCAGAGACTCTAATGGGGGACCTATTAAAGACTCGAATGGGGGACTTATCGGAGACTAACGGGGGAATTATCGGAGACTCCAACGGAGGAATTATCGGAGACTCGAATGGGGGAATTATCGGAGACTAACGGGGGACTTATCGGAGACTCGAATGGGGGACTTATCGGAGACTCTAATGGGGGACCTATTAAAGACTTGAACGGGGGACTTATCGGAGACTAACGGGGGACTTATCGGAGACTCCAACGGAGGGACTTATCGGAGACTCGAATGGGGAGACTTATCGGAGACTAACGGGGGAATTATCGGAGACTCCAACGGAGGAATTATCGGAGACTCGAATGGGGGAATTATCGGAGACTCGAATGGGGGGGACTTATCGGAGACTCGAATGGGGGGGACTTATCGGAGACTCGAATGGGGGGGACTTATCGGAGACTCAAATGGGGGGGACTCATCGGAGACTCGAATGGGGGGGGACTTATCGGAGGGGACCTATTAAAGACTCGAATCAGGGACTTATCAGAGACTCTAATGGGGGACCTATTAAAGACTCGAATCAGGGACTTATCAGAGACTCTAATGGGGGACCTATTAAAGACTCGAATGGGGGACTTATCGGAGACTAACGGGGGAATTATCGGAGACTCCAACGGGGGAATTATCGGAGACTCGAATGGGGGAATTATCGGAGACTCGAATGGGGGGGACTTATCGGAGACTCTAATGGGGGACCTATTAAAGACTCGAATCAGGGACTTGGAGACTCGAAATGGGAAATATCAGAGACTCAAATCAGGGACTTAACAGAGACTCTCACGGGGGACCTATTAAAGACTCGAATCAGGGACTTATCGGAGACTCAAATAGGGGACTTATTAGAGACTCGAATGGGGAACTTATCAAAAGATTCGAATCAGGGACTTAACCGACACTTGAATCTGAGACTTATCCGAGACTCTAATCAAGGACTTAGAGACTCTAACGGGGGATTTAACGGAGACACAAATGGGTAACTTATCAAAGACTTGAATCAGGGACTTATCGGAGACTGAAATGGGGGACTTATTGGAGACTAATAATAATAATACATAGGTTTTATGTAACGCTTTTCCTGGTGCTAAAAGACGCTGTACAAATACAGTTACATACAAACAGGGTAGGGGATTGAAAGAAAAACACTGGGTAGACAGAAATGGAGAGAAGGTAGAGGAACAGTGGAAGAAAATGTCAGGTGTTGTATGCGATTCCTCTAACGAGGGACTTATCGGACACTGGAATCAGGAGTTAGCGTTCAGCAGTGGCGTCAGACTCACAGCGCTGTCAAACTCGATGCTGGTGATCCCTGCGTTGCTGCCGGTCAGAGCTCCTTTAGATTCACAGCGTCCTGAACACGGGGAGAAAACGCCCAGAGATTAAAGCCTCATTATCACGATATCAGAACAGACGACTGATATTTATATTTTAATAGTTTATCTAAATGCTCTAAAGGGAGTCGCGTTGGTTCCGTCTATGGAAACCAGACATAAGAAGGAACTTCACCTGAGACGACCTCCCACAGCTTCACCCGGCGGTCCATCCCTCCTGTTGCTAAGAGACGAGAGCCGGGGCTGAACCTCACCGCGTTTACTTCGCCGTCATGGGCTTCCTAAACACACACACACACATCAAACACACACACACTCTTAATGCAGAGTTTACACTGAATCACGTCTTTGAGCGCTTTTTGTTTGGTCTCAGCTTGAAAACTTGAGATCAGCTCCTCCTCCTCCCCCTACGCTCCGCTCTGATTGGTCGTGTCGGACGTCCGTCATCCTCACACCGAGCCTGTCGGACCTGAGCGCAGACTCGGAGGTTGTGAGGTCACATCCGGTCTATTTCAGCAGCTCTGGGACCAGCGCTGCACTGCTGGAGCAGGCTGGGAGCAGACAGCAGGGGCTGCTGGGAGCCGGGGAGGATTGTGGGTAATCAGACCTTTTACGGCTCATCATCGACCTTCGTTGGTATTTAGTTCGAAGAGGAGTTTGAAGAGAAGACGGGAGTTACGAGACAGGAATCAGGAGACAGGAGTAAGGAGAAGAAGAAGACAGTTGGAACATCTTTCTGAGGTGGACCAGATGTCCTCATCTGAAACATTTCATACAGAAACAAAAGAGCAGCAGAAACATCTGTGTAGCAGCGTTTTCCATCAAACAGGTGACTCGCTGACCAACAGTCGGATGGTGAGGAACCAGAGAAGAAGTGGAGAGGAACCAGAGAGGAAGTGGAGAGGAACCAGAGAGGAAGTGGAGAGGAACCAGAGAGGAAGTGGAGAGGAACCAGAGAGGAAGTGGAGAGGAACCGAAGAGGAAGTGGAGAGGAACCGAAGAAGAAGTGGAGAGGAACCAGAGAAGAAGTGGAGAGGAACCAGAGAAGAAGTGGAGAGGAACCAGAGAAGAAGTGGAGAGGAACCAGAGAAGAAGTGGAGAGGAACCAGAGAGGAAGTGGAGAGGAACCAGAGAGGAAGTGGAGAGGAACCAGAGAGGAAGTGGAGAGGAACCAGAGAGGAAGTGGAGAGGAACCAGAGAGGAAGTGGAGAGGAACCAGAGAGGAAGTGGAGAGGAACCAGAGAGGAAGTGGAGAGGAACCAGAGAAGAAGTGGAGAGGAACCAGAGAAGAAGTGGAGAGGAACCAGAGAGGAACCAGAGAGGAACCAGAGAGGAACCAGAGAGGAAGTGGAGAGGAACCAGAGAGGAAGTGGAGAGGAACCAAAGAGGAAGTGGAGAGGAAACAGAGAGGAAGTGGAGAGGAACCAGAGAAGAAGTGGAGAGGAACCAGAGAGGAAGTGGAGAGGAACCAGAGAGGAAGTGGAGAGGAACCAGAGAGGAAGTGGAGAGGAACCAGAGAGGAAGTGGAGAGGAACCAGAGAGGAAGTGGAGAGGAACCAGAGAGGAAGTGGAGAGGAACCAGAGAGGAAGTGGAGAGGAACCAGAGAGGAAGTGGAGAGGAACCAGAGAGGAAGTGGAGAGGAACCAGAGAGGAAGTGGAGAGGAACCAGAGAGGAAGTGGAGAGGAACCAGAGAGGAAGTGGAGAGGAACCAGAGAAGAAGTGGAGAGGAACCAGAGAAGAAGTGGAGAGGAACCAGAGAGGAAGTGGAGAGGAACCGGAGAGGAACCAGAGAAGAAGTGGAGAGGAACCAGAGAGGAAGTGGAGAGGAACCAAAGAGGAAGTGGAGAGGAAACAGAGAGGAAGTGGAGAGGAACCAGAGAAGAAGTGGAGAGGAACCAAAGAGGAAGTGGAGAGGAACCAGAGAGGAAGTGGAGAGGAACCAGAGAGGAAGTGGAGAGGAACCAGAGAAGAAGTGGAGAGGAACCAGAGAGGAACCAGAGAGGAAGTGGAGAGGAACCAGAGAGGAAGTGGAGAGGAACCAGAGAGGAAGTGGAGAGGAACCGAAGAGGAAGTGGAGAGGAACCGAAGAGGAAGTGGAGAGGAACCGAAGAGGAAGTGGAGAGGAACCGAAGAGGAAGTGGAGAGGAAGTGGAGAGGAAGTGGAGAAGAAGTGGAGAAGAAGTGGAGAGGAACCAGAGAAGAAGTGGAGAGGAACCAGAGAAGAAGTGGAGAGGAACCAGAGAAGAAGTGGAGAGGAACCAGAGAGGAAGTGGAGAGGAACCAAAGAGGAAGTGGAGAGGAACCAAAGAGGAAGTGGAGAGGAACCAGAGAGGAAGTGGAGAGGAACCAGAGAGGAAGTGGAGAGGAACCAGAGAGGAAGTGGAGAGGAACCAGAGAGGAAGTGGAGAGGAACTGAAGAGGAAGTGGAGAGGAACCAGAGAGGAAGTGGAGAGGAACCAGAGAGGAAGTGGAGAGGAACCAAAGAGGAAGTGGAGAGGAACCAGAGAAGAAGTGGAGAGGAACCAAAGAGGAAGTGGAGAGGAACCTCAGAGGAAGTGGAGAAGAAGTGGAGAGGAACCGGAGAGAAGAGGAAGTTCAGATACTTACAAACACATGCAGCGCCGTGCACGGGACCCGCACCTCGGCACAAACTCCTGAAGGAGTCTCGGTGCTTTCTGGTGACGTACTGAAGGAGTTGGCAGGTCGACGCCTGCTGAGGAAGAGACCACAATTAAAAGTCTGAGAACACCGACAGACAGACAGATTCAAGAAGTCAGGATTAATGAAGATACATTTTTCATTCTGGAAAACTACAAATCGACTGTTTCACTATGAGATAAAACCTTTTACATTCCAGATGCAAATATTAACATTTGGCTTCCAAACATTAAGGGGTGTGAAGATGAAAACTAAGTTTCCGTTGACATCATTTGCCTTTTTGTTGCTGTAAACATTAGAGATAAACCAGGCGCTTATTTCAAACTAAAATCCACATTCAGTGCTTCTCTAGCTTCTTCATCCATCCAACATCCAAATATGGTCATATCCTGAGCCTCAGCAGCCAATCAGAGGAGCATTTATTGGCTTCCATCTCATTGGCTGGTGATGATTTCTGAATATATTCTTTGACAGTTCCAACAAGTAAAACCAGAATCTGTCTTATCCGATATTTACCTTTCTCTTCTGGAAATGTTTGCTTGCAAATTAGCTCATATTTACTTAGATGATGCAGCATTTTCATGTTTAAACACAACATTAAAAAAGTCAGAAATCAACAGCCTAAGTTTCTATCTGAGATATGTTATTTCACCAAAGATGGCGGAGGAAACAGATATATGACATCATCAGTTCATTCACAAAATGATCCATTTTTTATGGATCGATCTCAATCTAAACTCAGATTCACATGCTGAAGACAGGCACAGGTCTAAAAGGGGCAATTTCAGTAGAAACACTCGAACATCTTCCACTAACACAGTTTTGCTGCTTTAGTTCAGGGTTTTCTACAGGAACAGATATCAGTGCAGCAGCTTCTGTTGGGATTTACAATCGGTAAAAATGGGTAAAAATCACATCCTACTTGTAGAGAACACTTACTGTGTACAAGTTGGACCATTTCCTTCAAATCTGATGTGCAAAAATGGTGAAAAAACAGTCATTTGATTCAAGATGGCCGACTTCCTGTTGTGTATTGGGCCAAGAAAGTTTGGAGTCTTGAATTGTTGTACACGTGCAGCAAATTTTATTCGTCCACGTCAATTTACATGAGATATTTAGCCACGCCCCCTTTAATGGAAACCGCTTCTTGTTCCATCTTTAACCTCCGAGTATTCTGCAGTGCTGTTTAATATTCAATCATGGACCAAACTGCTTCACTCACGAACCTTTTCTACATCAATTACCATAAGATTCACTACAACTAGAACTAGTGAATGACATCAGCGTCATCGTTCTTAGCCACGCCCCCTGTCCTCTGATTGGACACGGAAATATTTGCGTGAAAAATAAAAAAGAAATAAACTGAAACTTTGGTGACTTCTGGGTAAAATGGCATCAGAAGAAGAAGGAATCATTCCAGGTACAACAAGGCTTTGTCCACTGTTGACAAGGCTTGGACCCTAATTAAAGCTGCAAGCAGTGATGGACTACTCACTTGAATATAAAGTTATCTCCTACTTTATAAACCATTTACAAATCAAAACTGTTCATATTTGATCTCTTGAGCTTTGGAAGACACTTTTTTCCTTCTGAATGTTTGTTTCACCACAGATATGACGTGTTGTCATATATAGATTATGGCAGAATCACGGCATCGTGAGATTATCGTAAATTAACCGATTCATCATTATAAAACTTGGATTCTTAACCACAACTCTTCAAATGATCAGATTTAACACTAAGTCTGAAGCTGCTGCCACAGATATCCGTCTACTTACTTACTACTTTTTAAAAATCGATTACCGTCCCTCATTGATAACCTTCCTGTTCACCTATCGATAGCCGTCACTTATCAATTAGCATTCCATCCTCTATCGATTACTGTTCCGTCCCTGTATCAATTACCGTCCCATTGCTTATCAATTAGCATCCCATCCTTTATCGATTAGTCTTCCTCTTATCAATTACCGCCCCTGTCCCTTTATTGATTACCATCTCGTTGTGTTGGACCACCAGTTGCTGCAGCTGTAAACATGCTACCAACAGAAACGGTCCAGTTGTTGCACGTGTTACAAACATTTAGAGGTTTTTATTAGCACAACACTCGTCTACATGCTTTGCAATCTGATTATTGATTTAGTATTGGATTATTGTCAATAATAATCACGTCACTACACACGTTCTAGTGTGTTCACGCTGCCAGCAGACTGATCCTTTACACGGACTCGGTTATAACGCACATTCAACTTTTCACCTTCGTTTCTGTCTACGTCCGACAGACATCTAGACATTACATACTCTAGACGTTACATACTTTTTGAAGAGCTGCAGTGTGATTCAGCTACAGATCAGTCTGCAGAGTTAGTCATATGTCCAGTAACAGACCACAACACATGTAACCTGTAGCTACAAATTACAGATGTTTCCTAAACGCCTCACATGACCGTAGGCAATTCAGCAATGTTCCTTAAACGCCTCGTGACTGGTTGAGTTTTTGCTGCTCACAACCTGTTAAATTAGTTGTACTATTCTTATAGGACAACTAATTTAATATGGTAATAGCTGTAGCCATGGCTAGCAGCTAGAGCTGCAGTTAGCTGTAGTTAGCAGCTGTTGCTGCAGTTAGCTGTAGCCACGGCCAGACGCTGTAGCTGCAGTTAGCTGTAGCCATGGCTAGCAGCTGTAGCTGCAGTTAGCGGTCGTAAGCAGCTGTAGCTGCAGTTAGCGGTCGTTAGCAGCTGTAGCTGCAGTTAGCGGTCGTTAGCAGCTGTAGCTGCAGTTAGCCGTCGTTAGCAGCTGTAGCTGCAGTTAGCCGTCGTTAGCAGCTGTAGCTGCAGTTAGCCGTCGTTAGCAGCTGTAGCTGCAGTTAGCCGTCGTTAGCAGCTGTAGCTGCAGTTAGCCTCCAGAAGCAGATGACGATGATCTTTTAGCCCTGTATTAGTTTATTTCCCGATTAATAAATTAAAGAATTGATAACCAAATGTTTTTAAAGCAGCAACAGTAAAGTCATGCTATCATCTCAAACTCTCATTCTAACGTCCGGTTGAATTTATTCGCGCTCGAAATTAAAGGATCCGTGTTTTTACTGATGGAGACGATGGACAAGCTGCTGGCAGAGTGAACAGGTGAACACACACGAGCTTCACCTGGAGTGTGACGGGAGGAGTCCAGGCTGGACACACTCAGACACGCTGCAGACAGACAGGTAGACAGACAGACAGACAGGTCGTCAATCACAACGGGGGGCAGGTCCCAGAGACCGGGACCGGACCCCCAAAGACGCCTGGACAGGAAGGTGGACGCGTGGAGGCCTGACAGGTACGTACCCAAAGATGTTGGAGATGGAGTCCAGGAGACCGGCGGGAGGCGGCTGGGAGCTCTTCTTGCTGCGAATAAGGCAACGACACACCTGAAAGTCAACAAGTGGTCTACAGCAGAACCAGGACTGGAGTCACGGAGCAGTTTTGGTTATGGGTTATCTCGAAGGTCAGAGAAAAACCACCGCGGCCATTTTGGTGAAACTTGGTGGTCGGGTGGAGAAAAGACCCAAGACCAACATATGAGCCATTAGTTTACATTTATAGTGGCTCATAGCGGTCTAGAATGGCTCATGGCGGTCTAGAATGGCTCATAGCGGTCTAGAATGGCTCATAGCGGTCTAGAATGGCTCATAGCGGTCTAGAATGGCTCATAGCGGTCTAGAATGGCTCATAGCGGTCTAGAATGGCTCATAGCGGTCTAGAATGGCTCATAGCGGTCTAGAATGGCTCATAGCGGTCTAGAATGGCTCATAGCGGTCTAGAATGGCTCATAGCGGTCTAGAATGGCTCATAGTGGTTTTTAAATAAGATTGTAGTGGTTTATAATGGTTTATAGTCGTCTATAGTGGTTTATAATGGTTTATAGTCGTCTATAGTGGTTTATAATGGTTTATAGTCGTCTATAGTGGTTTATAATGGTTTATAGTCGTCTATAGTGGTTTATAATGGTTTATAGTCGTCTATAGTGGTTTATAATGGTTTATAGTCGTCTATAGTGGTTTATAATAGTCTATAGTGGTTTATAATGGTTTATAGTCGTCTATAGTGGTTTATAATGGTTTATAGTCGTCTATAGTGGTTTATAATGGTTTATAGTCGTCTATAGTGGTTTATAATGGTTTATAGTCGTCTATAGTGGTTTATAATCGTCTATATTGGTTTATAATAGTCTATAGTGGTTTATAATGGTTTATAGTCGTCTATAGTGGTTTATAATGGTTTATAGTCGTATATAGTGGTTTATAATGGTTTATAGTCGTCTATAGTGGTTTATAATGGTTTATAGTCGTCTATAGTGGTTTATAATGGTTTATAGTCGTCTATAGTGGTTTATAATGGTTTATAGTCGTCTATAGTGGTTTATAGTCGTCTATAGTGGTTTATAATGGTTTATAATCGTCTATAGTGGTTTATAATGGTTTATAGTCTTCTATAGTGGTTTATAATGGTTTATAGTCTTCTATAGTGGTTTATAATGGTTTATAGTCGTCTATAGTGGTTTATAATGGTTTATAGTCGTCTATAGTGGTTTATAATGGTTTATAGTGGTTTATAGTGATCTATAGTAGTTTATAATGGTTTATAGTCGTCTATAGTGGTTTATAATGGTTTATAGTGATCTATAGTAGTTTATAATGGTTTATAGTCGTCTATAGTGGTTTATAATGGTTTATAGTCGTCTATAGTGGTTTATAATGGTTTATAGTGGTTTATAGTGATCTATAGTGGTTTATAATGGTTTATAGTCTTCTATAGTGGTTTATAATGGTTTATAGTCGTCTATAGTGGTTTATAATGGTTTATAGTGGTTTATAGTGATCTATAGTGGTTTATAATGGTTTATAGTCGTCTATAGTGGTTTATAATGGTTTATAGTGGTTTATAGTGATCTATAGTGGTTTATAATGGTTTATAGTCGTCTATAGTGGTTTATAATGGTTTATAGTCTTCTATAGTGGTTTATAATGGTTTATAGTCGTCTATAGTGGTTTATAATGGTTTATAGTGGTTTATAGTGGTTTATAGTGATCTATAGTGGTTTATAATGGTTTCTAGTCGTCTATAGTGGTTTATAATGGTTTATAGTCGTCTATAGTGGTTTATAATGGCTTTAAATGGTTTATATAAGGTTTATAGTGGTATATTAATGTTTAATGGTTTATAAATGTCTATAGTGGTTTAATGTTAGTTATAATTAGGGCCCGAGCGGCGACTGCATAGCAGTCGCGGTACCGCGAGGCCCTATTGTTCTCCAAAAGATTATTATTATTATTATTATTATTATTAGGGCCCGAGCGGCGACTGCATAGCAGTCGCGGTACCGCGAGGCCCTATTGTTCTCCAAAAGATTATTATTATTATTCTTATTATTATTATTATTCTTATTAGGGCCCGAGCGGCGACTGCATAGCAGTCGCGGTACGCGAGGCCCTATTGTTCTCCAAAAGATTATTATTATTATTATTATTCTTATTATTCTTTTTTTTCTTTGTCTTCCGCGTCTTTGAATGCCCTTTTGGAGGCCTGAACATACCTAAAAAGTCCCCATTTTTTCTGGACGCATCAGGCCCGGCGAAAAATTACATATTTCATCTGTTTTGAAAATGGGCGGGGCAAAATGGCTCAGTAGCGCCCCCTTGTCACTTTCAAAACACCCCCCCCATAGGGGTTAGTTTATCGTATCTTCACGAAACTCGGCACACGCGTTTATCATGCCAAGGCGCACAAAAAATCCTCTTGACGTCATGGTGAAAGTCAAACAGGAAGTCGGCCATTTTGAATCAAACATCGCCGAAGACGCCGTTTGCAGGCAACGAAATTCACCTACTAGTCAGAGACTATAGCCTGCAGCGGCGTAAAATTTTGGTTGTAGCATCTAAAAGGCTTGATCATGAAAACTCGTCGAAATGGTGAGTTTTCATTGGAGGGCGTGGCCTCGGCGAGGCCTCAAATTCTGATGTTTCGCCATGAAAAAGGAAGTTGTGTTTTCTCCATGAAAGGAACATCCTAACTGCATGAAATTGATGGTGTATGATGCTGGTCATGCTCTGAACACGTGTATATGTTTATATTCACGCCACGTCAAACCGCCCCCTGCTGGCAGCAGGAAGTCACTGTCGTCACGCTTTAATAAATTTCTCAGAGGAAATTATGGATAACCACTTCAAATTGTGTTTATGGCATGTCAAGACCTTTGTGATGAAATGTCTTTAATACCATGAGTTTTCTTTGGAGGGCGTGGCCTCAGCGAGGCGGCGAGTTTCCATCCCTCGCCATGTGACATCAACTCATCATAACTTCCACATGCTATATTCTATCTGCACCAAATCTCTGATGCTTCATAAGGGTCCCGCCCTGAACATATTTATACACTCATATTCACTCACACTCACAGCGCCCCCTATTGGTAGCAGGAAATAACTTTCAAATGTAAAGCCCCATGCTTTATCTTTAACCTAGACTTACAAAATTCAACAGACACATGGAGTACTTCAGGACGGACAAAAAAGCCTCTTGGATCCATATCCTAAGTCCGACAGGAAGTCGGCCATCTTGTTCTTTTTTTTCTTTGTCTTCCGCGTCTTTGATTGCCCTTTTGGAGGCCTGAACATACTTAAAAAGTCCCCATTTTTTCTGGACGCATCAGACCCGGCGAAAAATTACGTATTTCGTAGGTTTTGAAAATGGGCGGGGCAAAATGGCTCAGTAGCGCCCCCTTTTCACTTTCAAAACACCCCCCCCATAGGGGTTAGTTTATCGTATCTTCACGAAACTCGGCACACGCGTTTATCATGCCAAGGCGCACAAAAAATCCTCTTGACGTCATGGTGAAAGTTAAACAGGAAGTCGGCCATTTTGAATCAAACATCGCCGAAGACGCCGTTTGCAGGCAACGTAAATTCACCTACTAGTCAGACACTATAGCCTGCAGCGGCGTAAAATTTTGGATGTAGCTTCTAAAAGGCTTGATCATGAAAACTCGTCGAAATGGTGAGTTTTCATGGGAGGGCGTGGCCTCGGCGAGGCCTCAAATTCTGATGTTTCGCCATGAAAAAGGAAGTTGTGTTTTCTCCATGAAAGGAACATCCTAACTGCATGAAATTGATGGTGCATGATGCTGGTCCCGCCCTGAACACGTGTATATGTTTATATTCACGCCACGTCAAACCGCCCCCTGCTGGCAGCAGGAAGTCACTGTCGTCACGCTTTAATGAATTTCTCAGAGGAAATTATGGATAACCACTTCAAATTGTGTTTATAGCATGTCAAGACCTTTGTGATGAAATGTCTTTAATACCATGAGTTTTCATTGGAGGGCGTGGCCTCGGCGAGGCAACGAGTTTCCATCCCTCGCCATGTGACATCAACTCATCATAACTTCCACATGCTATATTCTATCTGCACCAAATCTCTGATGCTTCATAAGGGTCCCGCCCTGAACATATTTATACACTCATATTCACTCACACTCATAGCGCCCCCTATTGGTAGCAGGAAATAACTTTCAAATGTAAAGCCCCATGCTTTATCTTTAACCTAGACTTACGAAATTCGGCAGACACATGGAGTACTTCAGGACGGACAAAAAAGCCTCTTGGATCCATATCCTAAGTCCGACAGGAAGTCAACCATCTTGAATTGAACGTCAGCGATATCGCCGTTTGCAGGCGTCATACTTTGACGAACTAGTCCTAGGGATTTATCAGCAGTGACTTCAAATTTTGGCTGTGGCATCTAAAGACGTCAATGATGAAAAAACATTGAAATGGTGGCTCTAAAGGTTAGGGCGTGGCCTCGGTGAGGCCTCAAATCCTGATGTTTCGCCATGAAAAAAGAAGTTGTGTTTTCTCCATGAAAGGAACATCCTAACTGCATGAAATTGATGGTGTATGATGCTGGTCCCTCTCTGAACACGTGTACGTGTTTATATTCACGCCACGTCAGACCGCCCCCTGCTGGCAGCAGGAAGTCACTGTTGTCACGCTTTAATGAATTTCTCCTAGAGAATAACCCGCAACCGCTTCAAATCGTGTCTCTAACATCTCAAGAACTTTGTTATGAGAAAGTTTACAAACGGTGACAATTCAGTAATGGGTGTTAGCGTTGCCAGACAGCGAATTACGCTGCCTCTCCCTCAGACAGGGACTTGAGATAGTTTCAACATATTGCCTCAAAATCAACGATCGCCCCCGACACAAAGCAAACACATATGCTCTGACTCGCCCATACCCCGACTCGCCCGTACCCCGACCGCCCATACCCCGACTGCCCATACCCCGCGAGGGCCCTTCAATGCTGCTTGCAGCACTAGTTATTATTCTTATTAGGGCCCGAGCGGCGACTGCATAGCAGTCGCGGTACCGCGAGGCCCTATTGTTCTCCAAAAGATTATTATTATTATTATTATTCTTATTATTATTCTTTTTTTTCTTTTTCTTCCGCGTCTTTGATTGCCCTTTTGGAGGCCTGAACATACTTAAAAAGTCCCCATTTTTTCTGGACGCATCAGACCCGGCGAAAAATTACGTATTTCGTAGGTTTTGAAAATGGGCGGGGCAAAATGGCTCAGTAGCGCCCCCTTTTCACTTTCAAAACACCCCCCCCATAGGGGTTAGTTTATCGTATCTTCACGAAACTCGGCACACGCGTTTATCATGCCAAGGCGCACAAAAAATCCTCTTGACGTCATGGTGAAAGTCAAACAGGAAGTCGGCCATTTTGAATCAAACATCGCCGAAGACGCCGTTTGCAGGCAACGTAAATTCACCTACTTGTCAGAGACTATAGCCTGCAGTGGCGTAAAATTTTGGATGTAGCTTCTAAAAGGCTTGATCATGAAAACTCGTCGAAATGGTGAGTTTTCATGGGAGGGCGTGGCCTCAGCGAGGCCTCAAATTCTGATGTTTCGCCATGAAAAAGGAAGTTGTGTTTTCTCCATGAAAGGAACATCCTAAATGCATGAAATTGATGGTGTATGATGCTGGTCCCGCCCTGAACACGTGTATATGTTTATATTCACGCCACGTCAAACCGCCCCCTGCTGACAGCAGGAAGTCACTGTCGTCACGCTTTAATGAATTTCTCAGAGGAAATTATGGATAACCACTTCAAATTGTGTTTCTGGCATGTCAAGACCTTTGTGATGAAATGTGTTTAATACCATGAGTTTTCATTGGAGGGCGTGGCCTCGGCGAGGCGGCGAGTTTCCATCCCTCGCCATGTGACATCAACTCATCATAACTTCCACATGCTATATTCTATCTGCACCAAATCTCTGATGCTTCATAAGGGTCCCGCCCTGAACATATTTATACACTCATATTCACTTACACTCATAGCGCCCCCTATTGGTAGCAGGAAATAACTTTCAAATGTAAAGCCCCATGCTTTATCTTTAACCTAGACTTACAAAATTCAACAGACACATGGAGTACTTCAGGACGGACAAAAAATCCTCTTGGATCCATATCCTAAGTCCGACAGGAAGTCGGCCATCTTGAATTGAACGTCAGCGATATCGCCGTTTGGAGGCGTCGTACTTTGACGAACTAGTCCTAGGGATTTATCAGCAGTGACTTCAAATTTTGGCTGTGGCATCTAAAGACGTCAATGATGAAAAAACATTGAAATGGTGGCTCTAAAGGTTAGGGCGTGGCCTCGGTGAGGCCTCAAATCCTGATGTTTCGCCATGAAAAAGGAAGTTGTGATTTCTCCAGGAAAGGAACATCCTAACTGCATGAAATTCATGGTGTATGATGCTGGTCATGCTCTGAACATGTGTACGTGTTTATATTCACGCCACATCAGACCGCCCCCTGCTGGCAGCAGGAAGTCACTGTTGTCACGCTTTAATGAATTTCTCCTAGAGAATAATCCACAACCGCTTCAAATCGTGTCTCTAACATTTCAAGAACTTTGTTATGAGAAAGTTTACAAACGGTGACACTTCAGTAATGGGTGTTAGCGTTGCCAGACAGCGAATTACGCTGCCTCTCCCTCAGACAGGGAGTTGAGATGGTTTCAACATATTGCCTCAAAATCAATGATCGCCCCCGACACAAAGCAAACACACATGCTCTGACTCGCCCATACCCCGACTCGCCCGTACCCCGACCGCCCATACCCCGCGAGGGCCCTTCAATGCTGCTTGCAGCACTAGTTCTTTTTTTTCTTTTTCTTCCGCGTCTTTGATTGCCCTTTTGGAGGCCTGAACATACTTAAAAAGTCCCCATTTTTTCTGGACGCATCAGACCCGGCGAAAAATTACGTATTTCATCGGTTTTGAAAATGGGCGGGGCAAAATGGCTCAGTAGCGCCCCCTTGTCACTTTCAAAACACCCCCCCCATAGGGGTTAGTTCATCGTATCTTCACGAAACTCGGCACACGCGTTTGTCATGCCAAGGCGCACAAAAAATCCTCTTGACGTCATGGTGAAAGTCAAACAGGAAGTCGGCCATTTTGAATCAAACATCGCCGAAGACGCCGTTTGCAGGCAACGTAAATTCACCTACTAGTCAGACACTATAGCCTGCAGCGGCGTAAAATTTTGGATGTAGCTTCTAAAAGGCTTGATCATGAAAACTCGTCGAAATGGTGAGTTTTCATGGGAGGGCGTGGCCTCGGCGAGGCCTCAAATTCTGATGTTTCGCCATGAAAAAGGAAGTTGTGTTTTCTCCATGAAAGGAACATTCTAAATGCATGAAATTGATGGTGCATGATGCTGGTCCCGCCCTGAACACGTGTATATGTTTATATTCACGCCACGTCAAACCGCCCCCTGCTGGCAGCAGGAAGTCACTGTCGTCACGCTTTAATAAATTTCTCAGAGGAAATTATGGATAACCACTTCAAATTGTGTTTATGGCATGTCAAGACCTTTGTGATGAAATGTCTTTAATACCATGAGTTTTCTTTGGAGGGCGTGGCCTCAGCGAGGCGGCGAGTTTCCATCCCTCGCCATGTGACATCAACTCATCATAACTTCCACATGCTATATTCTATCTGCACCAAATCTCTGATGCTTCATAAGGGTCCTGTCCTGAACATATTTATACACTCATATTCACTTACACTCATAGCGCCCCCTATTGGTAGCAGGAAATAACTTTAAAATGTAAAGCCCCATGCTTTATCTTTAACCTAGACTTACAAAATTCGGCAGACACATGGAGTACTTCAGGACGGACAAAAAAGCCTCTTGGATCCATATCCTAAGTCCGACAGGAAGTCAGCCATCTTGAATTGAACGTCAGCGATATCGCCGTTTGCAGGCATCATACTTTGACGAACTAGTCCTAGGGATTTATCAGCAGTGACTTCAAATTTTGGCTGTGGCATCTAAAGACGTCAATGATGAAAAAACATTGAAATGGTGGCTCTAAAGGTTAGGGCGTGGCCTCGGTGAGGCCTCAAATCCTGATGTTTCGCCATGAAAAAGGAAGTTGTGATTTCTCCAGGAAAGGAACATCCTAACTGCATGAAATTGATGGTGTATGATGCTGGTCATGCTCTGAACACGTGTACGTGTTTATATACACGCCACGTCAGACCGCCCCCTGCTGGCAGCAGGAAGTCACTGTTGTCACGCTTTAATGAATTTCTCCTAGAGAATAACCCGCAACCGCTTCAAATCATGTCTCTAACATCTCAAGAACTTTGTTATGAGAAAGTTTACAAACGGTGACAATTCAGTAATGGGTGTTAGCGTTGGCAGACAGCGAATTACGCTGCCTCTCCCTCAGACAGGGACTTGAGATAGTTTCAACATATTGCCTCAAAATCAATGATCGCCCCCCACACAAAGCAAACACACATGCTCTGACTCGCCCATACCCCGACTCGCCCATACCCCGACCGCCCATACCCCGCGAGGGCCCTTCAATGCTGCTTGCAGCACTAGTTAGGGCCCGAGCGGCGACTGCATAGCAGTCGCGGTACCGCGAGGCCCTATTGTTCTCCAAAAGATTATTATTATTAGGGCCCGAGCGGCGACTGCATAGCAGTCGCGGTACGCGAGGCCCTATTGTTCTCCAAAAGATTATTATTATTCTTATTATTATTATTATTATTATTATTATTATTATTATTAGGGCCCGAGCGGCGACTGCATAGCAGTCGCCCGCGAGGCCCTATTGTTCTCCAAAAGATTATTATTATTATTCTTATTATTATTATTATTATTATTCTTTTTTTTATTTGTCTTCCGCGTCTTTGATTGCCCTTTTGGAGGCCTGAACATACCTAAAAAGTCCCCATTTTTTCTGGACGCATCAGGCCCGGCGAAAAATTACGTATTTCGTAGGTTTTGAAAATGGGCGGGGCAAAATGGCTCAGTAGCGCCCCCTTGTCACTTTCAAAACACCCCCCCCATAGGGGTTAGTTTATCGTATCTTCACGAAACTCGGCACACGCGTTTATCATGCCAAGGCGCACAAAATATCCTCTTGACGTCATGGTGAAAGTCAAACAGGAAGTCGGCCATTTTGAATCAAACATCGCCGAAGACGCCGTTTGCAGGCAACGTAAATTCACGTACTAGTCAGAGACTATAGCCTGCAGCGGCGTAAAATTTTGGTTGTAGCATCTAAAAGGCTTGATCATGAAAACTCGTCGAAATGGTGAGTTTTCATGGGAGGGCGTGGCCTCGGCGAGGCCTCAAATTCTGATGTTTCGCCATGAAATAGGAAGTTGTGTTTTCTCCATAAAAGGAACATCCTAACTGCATGAAATTGATGGTGCATGATGCTGGTCCCGCCCTGAACACGTGTATATGTTCATATTCACGCCACGTCAAACCGCCCCCTGCTGGCAGCAGGAAGTCACTGTCGTCACGCTTTAATGAATTTCTCAGAGGAAATTATGGATAACCACTTCAAATTGTGTTTCTGGCATGTCAAGACCTTTGTGATGAAATGTCTTTAATACCATGAGTTTTCTTTGGAGGGCGTGGCCTCAGCGAGGCGGCGAGTTTCCATCCCTCGCCATGTGACATCAACTCATCATAACTTCCACATGCTATATTCTATCTGCACCAAATCTCTGATGCTTCATAAGGGTCCCGCCCTGAACATATTTATACACTCATATTCACTTACACTCATAGCGCCCCCTATTGGTAGCAGGAAACAACTTTCAAATGTAAAGCCCCATGCTTTATCTTTAACCTAGACTTACGAAATTCGGCAGACACATGGAGTACTTCAGGACGGACAAAAAAGCTTCTTGGATCCATATCCTAAGTCCGACAGGAAGTCAGCCATCTTGAATTGAACGTCAGTTATATCGCCGTTTGCAGGCGTCATACTTTGACGAACTAGTCCTAGGGATTTATCAGCAGTGACTTCAAATTTTGGCTGTGGCATCTAAAGACGTCAATGATGAAAAAACATTGGAATGGTGGCTCTAAAGGTTAGGGCGTGGCCTCGGTGAGGCCTCAAATCCTGATGTTTCGCCATGAAAAAGGAAGTTGTGATTTCTCCAGGAAAGGAACATCCTAACTGCATGAAATTGATGGTGTATGATGCTGGTCATGCTCTGAACACGTGTACGTGTTTATATTCACGCCACGTCAGACCGCCCCCTGCTGGCAGCAGGAAGTCACTGTTGTCACGCTTTAATGAATTTCTCCTAGAGAATAATCCACAACCGCTTCAAATCGTGTCTCTAACATTTCAAGAACTTTGTTATGAGAAAGTTTACAAACGGTGACAATTCAGTAATGAGTGTTAGCATTGCCAGACAGCAAATTACGCTGCCTCTCCCTCAGACAGGGAGTTGAGATAGTTTCAACATATTGCCTCAAAATCAATGATCGCCCCCGACACAAAGCAAACACACATGCTCTGACTCGCCCATACCCCGACTCGCCCATACCCCGACCGCCCATACCCCGCGGTGCACCCGCGAGGGCCCTTCATTGCTGCTTGCAGCACTAGTTATTCTTATTATTCTTATTATTCTTATTAGGGCCCGAGCGGCGACTGCATAGCAGTCGCGGTACCGCGAGGCCCTATTGTTCTCCAAAAGATTATTATTATTATTCTTATTATTATTATTATTATTCTTATTCTTTTTTTTCTTTTTCTTCCGCGTCTTTGATTGCCCTTTTGGAGGCCTGAACATACTTAAAAAGTCCCCATTTTTTCTGGACACATCAGACCCGGCGAAAAATTACGTATTTCGTAGGTTTTGAAAATGGGCGGGGCAAAATGGCTCAGTAGCGCCCCCTTTTCACTTTCAAAACACCCCCCCCATAGGGGTTAGTTTATCGTATCTTCACGAAACTCGGCACACGCGTTTATCATGCCAAGGCGCACAAAAAATCCTCTTGACGTCATGGTGAAAGTCAAACAGGAAGTCGGCCATTTTGAATCAAACATCGCCGAAGACGCCGTTTGCAGGCAACGTAAATTCACCTACTAGTCAGACACTATAGCCTGCAGCAGCGTAAAATTTTGGATGTAGCTTCTAAAAGGCTTGATCATGAAAACTCGTCGAAATGGTGAGTTTTCATGGGAGGGCGTGGCCTCGGCGAGGCCTCAAATTCTGATGTTTCGCCATGAAAAAGGAAGTTGTGTTTTCTCCATGAAAGGAACATCCTAAATGCATGAAATTGATGGTGTATGATGCTGGTCCCGCCCTGAACACGTGTATATGTTTATATTCACGCCACGTCAAACCGCCCCCTGCTGGCAGCAGGAAGTCACTGTCGTCACGCTTTAATGAATTTCTCAGAGGAAATTATGGATAACCACTTCAAATTGTGTTTATGGCATGTCAAGACCTTTGTGATGAAATGTCTTTAATACCATGAGTATTCATTGGAGGGCGTGGCCTCGGCGAGGCGGCGAGTTTCCATCCCTCGCCATGTGACATCAACTCATCATAACTTCCACATGCTATATTCTATCTGCACCAAATCTCTGATGCTTCATAAGGGTCCCGCCCTGAACATATTTATACACTCATATTCACTTACACTCATAGCGCCCCCTATTGGTAGCAGGAAACAACTTTCAAATGTAAAGCCCCATGCTTTATCTTTAACCTAGACTTACAAAATTCAACAGACACATGGAGTACTTCAGGACGGACAAAAAAGCCTCTTGGATCCATATCCTAAGTCCGACAGGAAGTCGGCCATCTTGAATTGAACGTCAGCGATATCGCCGTTTGCAGGCGTCGTACTTTGACGAACTAGTCCTAGGGATTTATCAGCAGTGACTTCAAATTTTGGCTGTGGCATCTAAAGACGTCAATGATGAAAAAACATTGAAATGGTGGCTCTAAAGGTTAGGGCGTGGCCTCGGTGAGGCCTCAAATCCTGATGTTTCGCCATGAAAAAGGAAGTTGTGATTTCTCCAGGAAAGGAACATCCTAACTGCATGAAATTGATGGTGTATGATGCTGGTCATGCTCTGAACACGTGTACGTGTTTATATTCACGCCACATCAGACCGCCCCCTGCTGGCAGCAGGAAGTCACTGTCGTCACGCTTTAATGAATTTCTCCTAGAGAATAACCCACAACCGCTTCAAATCGTGTCTCTAACATCTCAAGAACTTTGTTATGAGAAAGTTTTCAAACGGTGACAATTCAGTAATGGGTGTTAGCGTTGGCAGACAGCGAATTACGCTGCCTCTCCGTCAGACAGGGAGTTGAGATAGTTTCAACATATTACCTCAAAATCAACGATCGCCCCGACACAAAGCAAACACACATGCTCTGACTCGCCCATACCCCGACCGCCCATACCCCGCGGTGCACCCGCGAGGGCCCTTCATTGCTGCTTGCAGCACTAGTTAGGGCCCGAGCGGCGACTGCATAGCAGTCGCGGTACCGCGAGGCCCTATTGTTCTCCAAAAGATTATTATTATTATTATTATTATTATTATTCTTATTATTATTCTTTTTTTTCTTTTTCTTCCGCGTCTTTGATTGCCCTTTTGGAGGCCTGAACATACTTAAAAAGTCCCCATTTTTTCTGGACGCATCAGACCCGGCGAAAAATTACGTATTTCGTAGGTTTTGAAAATGGGTGGGGCAAAATGGCTCAGTAGCGCCCCCTTGTCACTTTCAAAACACCCCCCCCATAGGGGTTAGTTTATCGTATCTTCACGAAACTCGGCACACGCGTTTATCATGCCAAGG
The DNA here is from genome assembly GCA_030544235.1 of Lepturacanthus savala. Lineage (NCBI taxonomy): Eukaryota > Metazoa > Chordata > Actinopteri > Scombriformes > Trichiuridae > Lepturacanthus > Lepturacanthus savala. The sequence goes on from CM060468.1 coordinate 2,345,164, forward strand.
CGCACAAAAAATCCTCTTGACGTCATGGTGAAAGTCAAACAGGAAGTCGGCCATTTTGAATCAAACATCGCCGAAGACGCCGTTTGCAGGCAACATAAATTCACCTACTAGTCAGAGACTATAGCCTGCAGCAGCGTAAAATTTTGGTTGTAGCATCTAAAAGGCTTGATCATGAAAACTCGTCAAAATGGTGAGTTTTCATGGGAGGGCGTGGCCTCGGCGAGCCCTCAAATTCTGATGTTTCGCCATGAAAAAGGAAGTTGTGTTTTCTCCATGAAAGGAACATCCTAACTGCATGAAATTGATGGTGTATGATGCTGGTCATGCTCTGAACACGTGTATATGGTTATAATCACGCCATGTCCAACCGCCCCCTGCTGGCAGCAGGAAGTCACTGTCGTCACGCTTTAATGAATTTCTCAGAGGGAATTATGGATAACCACTTCAAATTGTGTTTCTGGCATGTCAAGACCTTTGTGATGAAATGTCTTTAATACCATGAGTTTTCATTGGAGGGCGTGGCCTCGGCAAGGCGGCGAGTTTCCATCCCTCGCCATGTGACATCAACTCATCATAACTTCCACATGCTATATTCTATCTGCACCAAATCTCTGATGCTTCATAAGGGTCCCGCCCTGAACATATTTATACACTCATATTCACTCACACTCATAGCGCCCCCTATTGGTAGCAGGAAATAACTTTCAAATGTAAAGCCCCATGCTTTATCTTTAACCTAGACTTACAAAATTCGGCAGACCCCTATTGGTAGCAGGAAATAACTTTCAAATGTAAAGCCCCATGCTTTATCTTTAACCTAGACTTACAAAATTCGGCAGACACATGGAGTACTTCAGGACGGACAAAAAAGCCTCTTGGATCCATATCCTAAGTCCGACAGGAAGTCGGCCATCTTGAATTGAACGTCAGCGATATCGCCGTTTGCAGGCGTCGTACTTTGACGAACTAGTCCTAGGGATTTATCAGCAGTGACTTCAAATTTTGGCTGTGGCATCTAAAGACGTCAATGATGAAAAAACATTGAAATGGTGGCTCTAAAGGTTAGGGCGTGGCCTCGGTGAGGCCTCAAATCCTGATGTTTCGCCATGAAAAAGGAAGTTGTGATTTCTCCAGGAAAGGAACATCCTAACTGCATGAAATTGATGGTGTATGATGCTGGTCATGCTCTGAACACGTGTACGTGTTTATATACACGCCACGTCAGACCGCCCCCTGCTGGCAGCAGGAAGTCACTGTTGTCACGCTTTAATGAATTTCTCCTAGAGAATAACCCGCAACCGCTTCAAATCGTGTCTCTAACATCTCAAGAACTTTGTTATGAGAAAGTTTACAAACGGTGACAATTCAGTAATGGGTGTTAGCGTTGGCAGACAGCGAATTACGCTGCCTCTCCCTCAGACAGGGACTTGAGATAGTTTCAACATATTGCCTCAAAATCAACGATCGCCCCCGACACAAAGCAAACACACATGCTCTGACTCGCCCATACCCCGACTCGCCCGTACCCCGACCGCCCATACCCCGCGGTGCACCCGCGAGGGCCCTTCATTGCTGCTTGCAGCACTAGTTAGGGCCCGAGCGGCGACTGCAAAGCAGTCGCGGTACCGCGAGGCCCTATTGTTCTCCAAAAGATTATTATTATTATTATTATTATTATTATTATTATTATTATTCTTATTCTTATTCTTTTTTTTCTTTGTCTTCCGCGTCTTTGATTGCCCTTTTGGGGGCCTGAACATACCTAAAAAGTCCCCATTTTTTCTGGACGCATCAGGCCCGGCGAAAAATTACGTATTTCGTAGGTTTTGAAAATGGGCGGGGCAAAATGGCTCAGTAGCGCCCCCTTTTCACTTTCAAAACACCCCCCCCATAGGGGTTAGTTCATCGTATCTTCATGAAACTCGGCACATGTGTTTATCATGCCAAGACGCACAAAAAATCCTCTTGACGTCATGGTGAAAGTCAAACAGGAAGTCGGCCATTTTTAATCAAACATCGGCGAAGACGCCGTTTGCAGGCAACGTAAATTCACCTACTAGTTAGAAAGAATAGCCTGCAGCGGCGTAAAATTTTGGTTGTAGCATCTAAAGGGCTTGATCATGAAAAATCATTGAAATGGTGAGTTTTCATGGGAGGGCGTGGCCTCGGCGAGGCCTCAAACTCTGATGTTTCGCCATGAAAAAGGAAGTTGTGTTTTCTCCATGAAAGGAACATCCTAACTGCATGAAATTGATGGTGTATGATGCTGGTCCCGCCCTGAACACGTGTATATGGTTATAATCACGCCATGTCCAACCGCCCCCTGCTGGCAGCAGGAAGTCACTGTCGTCACGCTTTAATGAATTTCTCAGAGGAAATTATGAATAACCACTTCAAATTGTGTTTCTGGCATGTCAAGACCTTTGTGATGAAATGTGTTTAATACCATGAGTTTTCATGAGAGGGCGTGGCCTCGGCAAGGCGGCGAGTTTCCATCCCTCGCCATGTGACATCAACTCATCATAACTTCCACATGCTATATTCTATCTGCACCAAATCTCTGATGCTTCATAAGGGTCCCGCCCTGAACATATTTATACACTCATATTCACTTACACTCATAGCGCCCCCTATTGGTAGCAGGAAACAACTTTCAAATGTAAAGCCCCATGCTTTATCTTTAACCTAGACTTACGAAATTCGGCAGACACATGGAGTACTTCAGGACGGACAAAAAAGCCTCTTGGATCCATATCCTAAGTCCGACAGGAAGTCGGCCATCTTGAATTGAACGTCAGTTATATCGCCGTTTGCAGGCGTCGTACTTTGACGAACTAGTCCTAGGGATTTATCAGCAGTGACTTCAAATTTTGGCTGTGGCGTCTAAAGACGTCAATGATGAAAAACATTGGAATGGTGGCTCTAAAGGTTAGGGCGTGGCCTCGGTGAGGCCTCAAATCCTGATGTTTCGCCATGAAAAAGGAAGTTGTGATTTCTCCAGGAAAGGAACATCCTAACTGCATGAAATTGATGGTGTATGATGCTGGTCATGCTCTGAACACGTGTACGTGTTTATATTCACGCCACGTCAGACCGCCCCCTGCTGGCAGCAGGAAGTCACTGTTGTCACGCTTTAATGAATTTCTCCTAGAGAATAACCCACAGCCGCTTCAAATCGTGTCTCTAACATTTCAAGAACTTTGTTATGAGAAAGTTTACAAACGGTGACAATTCAGTAATGAGTGTTAGCGTTGCCAGACAGCAAATTACGCTGCCTCTCCCTCAGACAGGGAGTTGAGATAGTTTCAACATATTGCCTCAAAATCAATGATCGCCCCCCACACAAAGCAAACACACATGCTCTGACTCGCCCATACCCCGACTCGCCCGTACCCCGACCGCCCATACCCCGACCGCCCATACCCCGCGAGGGCCCTTCAATGCTGCTTGCAGCACTAGTTCTTTTTTTTCTTTTTCTTCCGCGTCTTTGATTGCCCTTTTGGAGGCCTGAACATACTTAAAAAGTCCCCATTTTTTCTGGACGCATCAGACCCGGCGAAAAATTACGTATTTCGTAGGTTTTGAAAATGGGCGGGGCAAAATGGCTCAGTAGCGCCCCCTTTTCACTTTCAAAACACCCCCCCCATAGGGGTTAGTTTATCGTATCTTCACGAAACTCGGCACACGCGTTTATCATGCCAAGGCGCACAAAAAATCCTCTTGACGTCATGGTGAAAGTCAAACAGGAAGTCGGCCATTTTGAATCAAACATCGCCGAAGACGCCGTTTGCAGGCAACGTAAATTCACCTACTAGTCAGACACTATAGCCTGCAGTGGTGTAAAATTTTGGATGTAGCTTCTAAAAGGCTTGATCATGAAAACTCGTCGAAATGGTGAGTTTTCATGGGAGGGCGTGGCCTCAGCGAGGCCTCAAATTCTGATGTTTCGCCATGAAAAAGGAAGTTGTGTTTTCTCCATGAAAGGAACATCCTAAATGCATGAAATTGATGGTGTATGATGCTGGTCCCGCCCTGAACACGTGTATATGTTTATATTCACGCCACGTCAAACCGCCCCCTGCTGGCAGCAGGAAGTCACTGTCGTCACGCTTTAATGAATTTCTCAGAGGAAATTATGGATAACCACTTCAAATTGTGTTTATGGCATGTCAAGACCTTTATGATGAAATGTGTTTAATACCATGAGTTTTCATTGGAGGGCGTGGCCTCGGCGAGGCGGCGAGTTTCCATCCCTCGCCATGTGACATCAACTCATCATAACTTCCACATGCTATATTCTATCTGCACCAAATCTCTGATGCTTCATAAGGGTCCTGCCCTGAACATATTTATACACTCATATTCACTCACACTCATAGCGCCCCCTATTGGTAGCAGGAAATAACTTTCAAATGTAAAGCCCCATGCTTTATCTTTAACCTAGACTTACAAAATTCGGCAGACACATGGAGTACTTCAGGACGGACAAAAAAGCCTCTTGAATCCATATCCTAAGTCCGACAGGAAGTCGGCCATCTTGAATTGAACGTCAGCGATATCGCCGTTTGCAGGCGTCATACTTTGACGAACTAGTCCTAGGGATTTATCAGCAGTGACTTCAAATTTTGGCTGTGGCATCTAAAGACGTCAATGATGAAAAAACATTGAAATGGTGGCTCTAAAGGTTAGGGCGTGGCCTCGGTGAGGCCTCAAATCCTGATGTTTCGCCATGAAAAAGGAAGTTGTGATTTCTCCATGAAAGGAACATCCTAACTGCATGAAATTGATGGTGTATGATGCTGGTCCCTCTCTGAACACGTGTACATGTTTATATTCACGCCACGTCAGACTGCCCCCTGCTGGCAGCAGGAAGTCACTGTTGTCACGCTTTAATGAATTTCTCCTAGAGAATAACCCACAACCGCTTCAAATCGTGTCTCTAACATCTCAAGAACTTTGTTATGAGAAAGTTTACAAACGGTGACAATTCAGTAATGGGTGTTAGCGTTGCCAGACAGCGAATTACGCTGCCTCTCCCTCAGACAGGGACTTGAGATAGTTTCAACATATTGCCTCAAAATCAACGATCGCCCCCGACACAAAGCAAACACATATGCTCTGACTCGCCCATACCCCGACTCGCCCATACCCCGACTGCCCATACCCCGCGAGGGCCCTTCAATGCTGCTTGCAGCACTAGTGGTTTATATTGGTGTAGAATGGTCTATAATTGTTTATAATGTTTGATTTATAGTGGCCCTAATAAACCTAATCCGTAGCCCTGACCCTTAACTATAGGGTTTAAATGTGTATATAGTGGTATAAACTGATCTATAGTGGTTTATATAGTTTCATAATGGTCTATAAATGCTCTTATATGGAGTTTCAGAGCAGACTTGAGTCTCATTAAACCTACACATGTAATAACGTAGATGAGGAACATCTGCACGTCCACATCCAGCCGTCTCACCTGGGCGTTCTGCTGAGCGGGCGGTTGGGCGACGTCTCTCCGCCTCCTTTCCCTCCGTCCTCGGGAAGAACCTCGATGTCGTCGTCCCTGAGGAGAGAAGCGGGTCAGCACCTCCCAGAGACGTCTCAGAATAATAAATACAAGCCGGGGGGGGACTGACGGTTCTATCGGCAGCGGCTCCTTGGCGGCGTCGGCCAGCTCCTTCTGCAGCTTGGCTTGTCTCCTCCTGAAACGGCAGCAGAGTCGAAGGGTCAGAGGGAACCGGGGCAGAGAGAACCCCGCGGGAGTCGGCGGATTCCTGACCTGCTGTCCTTCTCGTTCTCGGCGTTGAGCCGGTTGGCCTCCTGGGCCTTCTCCGCCATCCAGCGGGACACCAGCTCCTGGTTGTCCTCCGTGGTTTTCCTCAGCTTCTCCTGGTTCGGGAGGAAATAGACCGTCAGGGACTTCCAGGACTTTCACGCCGCAGGTTCACAAAAAACTGGTCCAACGGCAGCGAAGATCAGGGGGAAAAATCTAAATATTCTACTTATAATAAAGTCATTTTCTCTTGGACCATGAACAGTTTCCCAATGAAAACTCAACTTTCAGCATTTTATACAGAAGTTGTCGCCTCAAGTTTCGCTTTTTTTGCAACTTCCTAAAAGACCAGATGAGCATAATTCACTTCCTGAAGGTCTCAGCTTGAAAAAAAATGGAGATCAGCTCCTTTTTTACCAGAGGGTTTTAGCTGGAAACAAAACTGATGGTTGACCCTTCACAGAGAAGTTAAATATAAGTAGTTAATATTATAAATGGCAGCAGAATCTCGGCTAAAACAAACTGATTTAATGCACTTTTCACTTTGTGCGTGTGTGAATATTGTGGAAAGGACAGAAATTTCCCTCAAGGCTCCAAACACTCAGCGGACAAAGAGTTTAATTTGGAATTTCCACGTTAAAACTCTCGTTTTACGGCTCATCGTCGACCTTCGTCGCTAATCTGAAACTCCGATCTTTCCCAGAATGCCTCGGGCCTGCGGACAGGAAGTGAGGGACCTCCAGGTGGGAGTCGTACCTGCAGGAAACTCCTCAGCTCCCGACAGTCTCCCTCCAGTTTGGCGATTTGCTGCTGATACTCCAACATCCTGGAAAAAAAACACCTCACTGATCAGACATAAGCAATCAATCAACCGATCGATCATTCCATGCATCAATTTAATTAAATTAAATAATTAAATGAATAAATTCAAAACAAATATTAGTTACAGTCTCCTAAACAGATTTTTACAAAATAAAAGCATCTCCCATCAACTAGTTTTAGTGTTATCTATTTATTATTCTAGTTGAATATATTTTACATTTATCTTGACATTTCATGATTTTCCACCTATTTTTTCATACATAAATGTAAATATCTGACATATCAGTCTATAATGGTGATTATTGATTGTTTTTAATTATTATAAAGGACTAAGGAGGAGAAATGTAGCCGCTTTATATTAAACATGTCATTTATTGTCTGTTAAATGACTCCATCATCAAAGGAAATATGAGTTTTATAGTAATAACCAAGTTCTCATCTATGTTTTATTGGTTTTTTATGTTTTATTAGTTTCTACTCACAGGGCCTCGTTGTTCTGGATGTCTTTGTCTTTCTCCTGGATCTGGTTTTTCAGCTCGATGACGTTCTGAGCCAGCTGCAGGACACGCACAAACACACCTTTCACCTCCTGAAACCTCCTGAAACCTCCTGAAACCTCCTGAAACCTCCTGAAACCTCCTGAAACCTCCACGTTGGAAGCTTTTAAACCAGAATCCTGGAAACTCCAGAGTGAAGGATTCTCGTCTGTGTCTGACGTAACCGTCCTGAACGGCTGAGTCACTTCAGCATAGAAAACAACCCGAGTCGCACAAGAAGGTCTGGACCACATTCATACTGTACTGCAGGGGTTACCGTGGCAACAGCCAACAGGAGTCCGGTTACACCAAAGAACAGCAGCCGCCACATCACCTCAGGTTTAGACTGTTATAAGAAGCAGGTTCCTGCTTTATCAGGACGTGTGTTAAAGCTGTGAAATTAATCAAAGTTTAATCGAAGGAGGACAAGAAGAAGAAGAAGGAGGACAAGAAGAAGAAGGAGGACCAGAAGAAGAAGGAGGACCAGAAGAAGAAGGAGGACCAGAAGAAGAAGGAGGACCAGAAGAAGAAGGAGGACCAGAAGAAGAAGGAGGACCAGAAGAAGAAGGAGGACCAGAAGAAGAAGAAGGACCAGAAGAAGAAGGAGGACCAGAAGAAGAAGGAGGACCAGAAGAAGAAGAAGGAGGACCAGAAGAAGAAGAAGGAGGACCAGAAGAAGAAGGAGGACCAGAAGAAGAAGGAGGACCAGAAGAAGAAGGAGGACCAGAAGAAGAAGGAGGACCAGAAGAAGAACGAGGACCAGAAGAAGAAGAAGGACCAGAAGAAGAAGAAGGAGGACCAGAAGAAGAAGAAGGAGGACCAGAAGAAGAAGAAGGACCAGAAGAAGAAGAAGGACCAGAAGAAGAAGAAGGAGGACCAGAAGAAGAAGAAGGACCAGAAGAAGAAGAAGGAGGACCAGAAGAAGAAGAAGGAGGATCAGAAGAAGAAGAAGAAGGATCAGAAGAAGAAGAAGAAGGATCAGAAGAAGGAGGACCAGAAGAAGAAGAAGAAGGAGGACCAGAAGAAGAAGAAGAAGAAGGAGCAGAAGAAGAAGAAGAAGAAGAAGAAGGAGCAGAAGAAGAAGAAGGAGCAGAAGGAGCAGAAGAAGAAGAAGGAGCAGAAGAAGAAGAAGAAGAAGAAGAAGGAGCAGAAGAAGAAGAAGAAGAAGGAGCAGAAGAAGAAGAAGAAGAAGGACCAGAAGAAGAAGAAGAAGGACCAGAAGAAGAAGAAGGAGCAGAAGAAGAAGGAGCAGAAGAAGAAGGATCAGAAGAAGAAGGATCAGAAGAAGAAGACTTCCAGTGGACTAAGATAATTATCAATATAAAGACAAGTCATTTTCTCTTGAAAAGACTTTCCATAATGGAGCAGCCCGAGTGTGTGTGTGTGTGTGTGTGTGTGTGTGTGTGTGTGTGTGTGTGTCTGACCTCTCCTCGTTTCTTGTGCAGCTCCGTCAGCTCCTCTTGGTGTTTGATTCTCATCTGAGCCATTTCCTGCTGCAGCGCGTCGCTGCGGCCGGAGTCTGACCCCGAACTGAAAAACACGACCGTGAGGACACGTCAAGACGGACACGTTACAGGACACGTTACAGAGAAAACACGTTACAGAGAAAACACGTTACAGAGAAAACACGTTACAGAGAAAACACGTTACAGAGAAAACACGTTACAGAGAAGACACGTTACAGAGAAAACACGTTAAACAACACGTGGAACTCTTTTCTGAAGGTCTCAGCTTGAAAACTTGAGATCAGCTCCTCCTCCTCCCCCTACGCTCCGCTCTGATTGGTCGTGTCGGACGTCCGTCATCCTCACACCGAGCCTGTCGGACCTGAGCGCAGACTCGGGGGTTGTGAGGTCACATCCGGTCTATTTCAGCAGCTCTGGGACCAGCGCTGCACTGCTGGAGCAGGCTGGGAGCAGACAGCAGGGGCTGCTGGGAGCCGGGGAGGATTGTGGGTAATCAGACCTTTTACGGCTCATCATCGACCTTCATTATAAACGAGTCTCAGGGGAACCTGAGTAGTAGGTAAATAATACCAACGACAGCTTTGAATGTTTAAAATCAAGCTCAAATTATATTAGACCGAGTAGTAACGGCTCTACTGGTCTCATACGGCGTGTCACTCGTCACGGGACACGTTAAATGACGAGTCGCAGGACACGTCACGCAAACGTCAAGGGACACGTCAACCGGCAGGACACGTGACGAGAGAGAATGTCTCAAGGGACACGCCAAACAGCATGTCACTCATCACAGGACACGAACGCGACATGTCAATCATCACGTCAAATGGCAGGTCATGGGACACGTCAACTGGCAAGACACGTCACGCAAACGTCACGGGACACGTCAACTGTCAGGACACGTCATGGGACACGTCAACCAGCAGGACACGGCATGTTAAATGGGACACGTCATAGGACACGAACAGGACATGTCAATCATCACGTCAAATGGCAGGTCACGGGACACGTCACGGGACACGTCAAACACTGTCTCATGCTAACAACACGCTAACAACGTTAATGTCTTAAGTACTTCTACTGCTCACTAACCAGGTTTTCTGCTGTATTTGAAAAGTCAAACATGGCACCAGATGCATGTATTTACTAGTAATGTGGGTGAAAACAACCATTTTGTCTGAATAAATAAATAAATAGGTGTTTTACGAGGACTCACTGTAAATAAATAAATAGGTGTTTTACGAGGACTCACTGACTCACCTGGCCTCGTGTCCTCTCTGGACGTCATACTTCTCAGTCTGGTACCGCTCTGATAGAACGGCCTGAAGGTCCGACTTCTCCAGCAGATGGAGATCTGGAACAACATTCACCATCTTTAATTAGCAATAAATAACAGAACAGGAGCTTAGTGCAATGATGTCATTAAACTGGGAGCAAAACTTCAGATCAAGATGTTTGATCTATTGAATAATAATGAGACTAAAGGTATTTAGAATAAGTGTCCGTGAAACCATCTTCTCGCTGATAACGTCTGCGCTGGTCTCCTCACTCACATTGGTGGATGATCTCCTCGAAGGCGTGTTTCTGCGCTCGGTCTCGGAGCTTCAGCTGCTCGGAGATGTGTTTCTTCCATGTGCTCCCCACCTGCCGCTCCGCCATGACCACCTGACCACACACGGCAGCCAATCAGAACGCAGGATCACACTCTACAGACGTTTCAACAAGTAAAACTGTGGCTACAACCGATTTGGCAGTTTAGTTAAATGTCCCAAAAAGCTTCAGTTCAACAGGCTGGAATCACAGATCTAATTCTTCAGCGGGTTTTTACAGCAAAGTGTGAAGTTCTTAACTTGCAAATGTAGGTTTTAAAACTGACAAACGTGGTACAAAATCAACAAATCTGATAGGAACACTGATTAAATCATTACGCTGAAGTAGGAAGTAGGTGAAGTTCTCTATAAGTGTAGGAGGAAGAGGAGCAGAGCGAAGACATTTGGCCTTTATTCATCGTTTTATCCTAGTTTGGGGTTTTTATCTTGAATTATAATGAGTCGCATCCTAATTTCTGTACAACAATAGAAATCTATCACAAGACAGGAAAGAGGAGGAGGGAGAGGAGGAAGTGTTGGTTTAGGTTACAGCTCTCTGGAGGATTCAGTGTTTTATTCAATATACTGTAAAATTTGAGGAAACTGTGATATGGGCTGATGGGAACAAGGGATGACGAAAGAGAAAAAGAGACTATGGAGGTGGAGAAGGAGTCAGTGCAGCAGCAGCAGCAGCAGCAGCAGCAGCAGCAGCAGCAGCAGCAGCAGCAGCAGCAGCAGCAGCAGCAGCAGCAGCAGCAGCAGCAGCAGCAGCAGCAGCAGCAGCAGCAGCAGCAGCAGCAGCAGCAGCAGCAGCAGCAGCAGCAGCAGCAGCAGCAGCAGCAGCAGCAGCAGCAGCAGCAGCAGCAGCAGCAGCAGCAGCAGCAGCAGCAGCAGCAGCAGCAGCAGCAGCAGCAGCAGCAGCAGCAGCAGCAGCAGCAGCAGCAGCAGCAGCAGCAGCAGCAGCAGCAGCAGCAGCAGCAGCAGCAGCAGCAGCAGCAGCAGCAGCAGCAGCAGCAGCAGCAGCAGCAGCAATAAACAGCGTCTTTTAGAATTAAAAAAACGCAGAAATATAGTTATATCTTGCAATTTTACCACAATAAGAGCAAATAAAACATTTAAAATGTATCACGGGTTTATGGGGAAAACTACTGCAAAATCAAATAAGAAATAAATAAAAATGATATATATTGAGGAGGGTGGTGTTAGCCTGTTGTTTAACGGTTCTGTCTTATTTTGAAATTTAAAAGGAATCCTCTCCTTTCAAAGTAAAACACGCGGTAACGGGTCGAACTGATATCGATCAGCGCAGAAAAACTCGATCAGATATCGATCCCCCTGTGAAGCTAGCTTCTCTGCTAGCAGCTGCTAAATGAAACCGCATCACAACAACGGGACGGCGGCGAGCTAACATGCTAACGTGCCAACGCCGTTAACGCGAATGCTAGTTTGAAACGGGTAACGACGCACCGGGACGCGGTGGGCCGTTACCGTCCCGGTTCAGCCCCGTTCAGAGCGCAGGTCCCGGTTCGAGCCGGACCCCACGTCCCGGTTCAGACCGCAGGTCCCGGGACACAAACACCGTGACTCAACACGTTAGCATCACGGGTTAGCATGCTAGCCCCCGATTCGCTCGCACTCACACATCTATCTGCAGCCGGGCTGTGTCGGTTCTCCGCTCGGTTTCTCCGGTGACTCCGCCGCTGAACAGCAGCTCGTTTGATCCGGTGCTTTTCAGGTGTTAAAAACGGCCCCGTTTCTCCCGTTAACCGACATCAGCTGATTCGCTCCAGTTCACCGCCATTTTGGCTCCGGCGGCTCCGACTTCCTGGACGGTCGCAGGAAAATGACGTTGGAAGTTTTTTTTTTTCTTCTTCTTCTTTAAAAAAAACGTCTTCTTCTACTTCTGACGTCATGGCGGTTTGGCGCCACCAACTGGCGCGGAGGGTGAATCAGGACGTTATTATTATTATTATTATTATTATTATTATTATTATTATTATTATTATTATTATTATTATTATTATTCTATTATTATTATTATTATTATTATTAAACGTCTTCATCTTGCCTTAATTAGTGTATTAGTGTTTTTTTTATGAAAAACGAGTGATTTATCGAAAATTAATTAAATATTAGCATTTTATATATTCATATTTTTCCTGAGAAATGAACATAACAGGAGGGTTAAATAAAGTTTATTTAATTATTATTAGTTTCTCTTTCTGTAAAGCCTAGTTTGAATTTTATTTCCCTTAAACAAATTATTTTTTTTTCTATTTTTCATTGTTTCGTTAGAGGTTCGTTACCTTCTATGTATAATTGTTAGCGTGTACAATAATAATACAAAACATAATAAATTCAAAATAAAATATCAGTCTGGACAGGAGCATATTATTATGTTTAGTTAGTTATTAACAGATCCATCAGCGTTTCAGTCAGTTTTTGTAAATCCTAGTTTTAATTTTATTTCATTTAACCGAAATGAAAGCTAGGTTCATTAACTACGACGTATAATTGATAGCTATGTACAAATAGGTTTTTGTTTGTTGGCATATTTAAATGGGATAAACCTGCAGGATTTATGACGTGTTTTTTTTTAACCTTTCAAAATAAAATTGCAGAGCTTGAGATTTAATCTGAACCTGACTGTTACCTCTGAGTTAACCTGTTAAACTCAAGGGTCCTGACCCTGAGATTGCTCCACTAATCATGTACAAATATAGTGAAGCTATACATCAAATTAAACAGGAGAAACTCCACTACAAGCACATATAAGTCATATTTACACACACCAAACACAACCCCAACACCAAGCTAATTAATTAACAAATATGAAAATCGGTATACGATCATAAAGCCAACCCACTCGCCACATTTTGATGGCTAGCGCTCTGATACTTCATGCTACACAAACAAATGACATCTCATATGAAAGCTGAGACTGTGACGAGTCCAACGGTACCATCAGTGTAGCTTTATGACAAAAACTCAGTAAACTAGCAGCTAAAAAACACTACAGTAAAAAGTCGCTTGTTTGAATCGACTGACAAAAAATGTGTTTTTTTGTTGCTGTTTTGGATGAAAATGTTTATTTGAGATCAATAAATGGTCGTTTAGTGTCGACCAACATCTCTGTGTTTATTCCAGACATACCCTACTGACTATGGGGATGTCCTAAACATAAAAAAAGGGCTGGAGGTCAAGGGGTTAAAGACAAAGCGCTCACGGTTTCATGAAAAACAGATTTATTTCTCTCATTGTGTCCCATAAAGATCAAAACAGCGTTACAACAACCAGACTTTGATTTTATTTTTTTCTCTCCCCTGATTCAATAAAAATAAAGACTCAAAGACTTTCAGTGCAATAAAGACAAGACGTCACTCGTCCGTCTCACAGTGCAAACACACACAAGTCCACAGATACAGATATTTACATGACTGGCAGGTAGAAGTGAGACCCTTCCTGTGAGCTGTGATCATCACGACCGTGTTTATTCGTAATTTCATTATTCTACATCCACATGTAACCGCTGCATGAATCAGCCGACTCAATTCATTCAGTGTTTTTTTGTATTTTTTTTATAAAGGTCTGCAGGCCTCTCCTGCACTAATCTTATATATGCAGGTCTGAATGTCTCTGTGTACATATTAAATCTTTAAATATCGTATAAAAATGGATTTGTAATGTGCAAACAAATAAAGTAAAGCACTCCATCACTCAAAAATACCAATAGACATTATATCCTTTTATCTGCCACATATTCAGACCGTCAGACTTCACATCTGTACAAAGAGAATCTTCAGTTTGACGGTGTTTTCGGCTCATAATGAATGAAACGACGACGTAATGTTCACATTATTCCCATCATGCCTTGCGGTCAGAGCAGCGGCCGCCATCTTGATCTGAAACCTCAAAACAAGCCTATATAATTTTGCTGCTTCATCTTCTAATGTGTTTTTTTTTAAGAGGCCACGCCCCCCACAGCAATAAGCCCCGCCCACACCCAGTTCTGCCATCTCTGCTCTGTTATAGTTCACTAAAGTAGATTTTGATGTTTAAAACCCATTGAGGTTCCTGCATCACGTGACCAGTGGAGTGTGATTTGATTGGCTGGATGTTGATTCGATTTGGAACTGAATTAATTTGCTTATCTTTGGTATCTAAATGATTTTTTAATTGGATTTTAGGATCTGAATAAACAGATCTAGAATGAACTAAGAGACCACAGCAGTTTTTCTGATTTTACTACGTATGTTCAGAGTTCAGAAATCAATATTTGGCGCAATAACCTTTATTTTTCAGCCTTTTCCATTGTTCCTGGGTGACTTTATTCCACTTCTGAGTCCTCGTTGTGTTTCAACAGAAATGGCTGGAATACATGTAGAGATGCTGATTTCATTAACAAATGGTCTCTTAATTATTTCCAGAGCTGTATATTATTGGACTGTTAAAGACATTAAATAAAGTAATCTGATGAGACAGATTTACTTTCACAGTTATATCTGTTTTCTCTGTGATCAAAGGTCTTCAGATCTCTCGGTGGCGTCTGATCAGTGAACAGCGCGACATGTAGTGAATTAACGTCTGTAGATGGGAATGTTTTCCATCGTGACTCCACATTAACAGTCTTCATTGTAGCTTTAGACATTGTGAATGTGTCAGGTTAAAACAAAACCCACCGACCGAGAAGGTCAGAGGTCACAGACGGCCCTTAGAAAGGTCAACTGAAGAAGGGCACTTAATGTGTGACAGCAGACTGAAACCTTCACGTGTCGTCACTCAGGTGGGCCTCGTGTCCCAGAATGCTTTGCATCAGCTACCTGACCTTTACATGTGACCTTTACACATGATGACCATGGTCATTATATGACTTTAACATGTTAACCTAACCTCTGCGACCGTCACGTGACCATGAATCACATGAAAGTCACGACTGTTGTCACATGACCTTCGCGTGACGGTTGTGTGACCTTCACATTAGGGTCATGTGGCGTTCACATGGCCATTATATGACCTTCACATGACCTTCACAGCTGTCACGGGACGTCACTACAAGACAGTCATGAACGTCTTCATAATCTTTACATGACCTTCACGTGAAGGTTGTGTGACCTTCACATTAGGGTCATGTGGCATTCACATGGCCATTATATGACCTTCACATGACCTCCACAGCTGTCACGGGATGACACTGTGAAGGTCACGGACCTTCACATGACCTTCACATGACCTTCACAGCTGTCACGTGACACAAGACAGTCATGAACGTCTTCATAATCTTCACATGGCCTTCACACGGCCATCATGTAAATGTCATGTAAATATCACGTGAAGACGTTCATGACTGTTTTGTGTCACGTGACAGCTGTGAAGGTCATGTGAAGGTCATGTGAAGGTCATGTGAAGGTCATGTGAAGGTCCCTGACCTTCACAGCTGTCACATGATGATGTCACTCATGACCATCTTTACGTAACCTTCACATGACATGACCATGGCCATCATGTGACTTTTAACATGACGGCCATGGTCATGTGACCTTAACCTAACTGTTCTGCGACCTTCACATGACCATTAAGCTACAATCATGGGAGACCACACGACTGTCACGTGAACGTCATGACCGCTGTCACATGATGGTTGTGTGACCTTTACATGACCTTCACATGGCCATCATGTGACCTTCACGTGATCATCACAGCTGTCCCGTGATGTCACATGGTTGCTACACATGACCTTCACATGATGGTCGCGTGATCTTCACATAAGCGTCATCTGACATTCACATGATTGTCACATGGCCATCACATGACCTTCACAGCTGTCACGTGATGTCACACGGTTACCACAAGACAGTCATGACTATCTTAACATAACCTTTACATGACCTTCGCATGAGGGTCATGTAACATTCACATGACCTTCGTCACGTGATGTCACATGGTACCTTCACAAGAGTGTCACATGACCATCGCCTGACCTTCGTGTGACCTTCACATGGCCATCACGTGACCTTCACGTGATCATCACAGCTGTGATGTCACATGGTTGCTACACAGTAGTCATGACCATCTTCACGTAACCTTCACGTGACCTTCACTTGATGGTCGTGTGACCTTCACATAGGCGTCATGTGACATTCACGTGACCTTCGTCACGTGATGTTACATGGCACCTTCACAAGAGTGTCACATGACCATCGCCTGACCTTCGTGTGACCTTCACATGACGCTGTTTCGTCTGTTTAGAGCTTGCCGGCTGTTATTCATTGAGTTTTCTTGCCGTTGCCATGACTACGGTTTGCTTTTTGGAGTCGAACATTCTTCGAAGAAGTGGATGTTTGGACGAGATGAAATAATTTCCTCTAGTTATCAGTGATGTGATGTAAAGATTGTCTCGTTCCTCTAGACTTTGTTCCCAATCATCAAGCCTGTGTTCAGGTGAGCAGCGTCTCTGACAGGTGAGTGAAACACCTGAACAGAAAGTCAAAATATAATTGTTTTAAAATAGTGCTTTGTCATCGTAATAAGAAAAGTTTGACTTCAGTTCTATCCCGAACATAAAAAACACCACTTACTGACTTTTTCTTGCACACACCGAGGGGCATCATGGATCCTTCTTAAATATAAAAACACGTCGACCGTCTGATTCGGGTCATTTTGTTTCACACCAATGAATTCAGCATTTTTTGTTTCTTTTCACAGTGTCTGCTACACGTCTGGATTCTTTTTTTCATGGGGCAAATAGAAAAATAAGAAGTAGAAAGACAACAGAAAGCTCTGGGATCTGCTACACCTGTACAGCCACACCCCCTTGCAGGATGGTAGGAGAACACCTGCCGCCTGAAAACTACACGGTTCTTTGTTTCTCTGCTGATTCGTCATCAGATACATCAAATTTACTGAATTTGCCCCCTGACTGGTCTGGGAGTTTGATTAAACATCATTGACTTTGTATTTTATTGACAGCTGTGATACTGTCCAATCAGAACACAGAGAACTAGTGGGGTCGGTTCCTCTGAGGTTCCTTGGGTCCTACGTTCCCCGGATTCTATGTTCCCTACTTGGATCTGTGACTGGGGAACCTATGTTTCTTGGTTTATTTGGGGGTTAGGTGTTAGAGAAAGGGGTTAGGGGTTAGATTGTTGTTAGGGGTTAGGGTTAAGGTTACGGATTGGGGTTTGGGGTTAGAGGTTGGGGTTAGAATCTTGTATTCCCTGGTCACAGAACAGGACCTAGGGAACATAGGACCTAGGGAACATAAGACCTAGGGAACATAGGACCTAGGGAACATAAGACCTAGGGAACATAGGACCTAGGGAACATAGGACCTAGGGAACATAGGACTTAGGGAACATAGGACCTAGGGAACATAGGACCTAGGGAACATAAGACCTAGGGAACATAAGACCTAGGGAACATAGGACCTAGGGAACATAGGACCTAGGGAACATAGGACCTAGGGAACATAAGACCTAGGAAACATAGGACCTAAGGAACATAGGACCTAAGGAACATAGGACCTAGGGAACATAGGACCTAGGGAACATAAGACCTAGGAAACATAAGACCTAGGAAACATAGGACCTAAGGAACATAGGACCTAGGGAACATAGGACCTAGGGAACATAGGACCTAGGGAACATAGGTATGCCCCTGAAGAGGCAGAGTATCTGTTTTATCTTCAATAGATGGGGCAAGTGTTAGGGCTCCAAACAGTGTTCTCAAAGGCCTCTTAGTTTGCACAGCTGTTTATCCATTAAACACAACATAAAATAGCTAAATTTGCGTGTGTCACCATTGGCAGATCATAGAAGTATCACTGCCACCTACTGCAGTTTTGTCCCATTTCTTAGGGGAATAGTACCAACCCCAACTTCTTCTTTCTTCGTCCAAAGTGGTAGGGGAAGGGGCGATGGTGGGCACCAGGGGGAGGAATTGGGATTGGGCCAAAATCGTGAACAAGCTTTCAGGAGGGTGGGCCAGCCTGCGGACAGCATCGCGTTGCTCAGATAGCAGTGTCCCAGAACACTGTGGTCGATTGAGCTGTGGTGGGCGGGGCTGAATACGGAGGCGGTTGCTTCCTCTTCCAGCTGGGCAAGATGGGCATGCTGTCCTGTTTACAAAGGTTCTTCTCCGGCCGCTGCCGAGCTTTGATCTCCCGACACAGGACTCTTTTCTTTTCGATCATCTCCATCATGGTGGCGTCTCCGTAGAGCCAAGGAATCTGGAGATTGAGCAGAGTTCATCAACATGTCCACACCCGTTACTCAATGATCACTCACTGAAGGCTCTGTGTGTTCGTGGTCGTTCAGAGTCTAATTGTGGTGGTTTTGAGTATGTCTCTGGTCATTCTGTCTATTTGTGGTCGTTCACAGTCTGTCTGTGATCATTAAGAGTCTGGTTGAGGTCGTTCAGAGTCTTTTTGTGGCTGCCCAGAGACTATTTTAAGGCTGTTCAGAGTCTGTTTGTGGCCGTTCACAATCTGTTTGTAGCCATTCAGTATATGTTGTGGTCATTCTGAGTCTTTTTTGGTCATTCTGAGTCTTTTTTGGTCATTCTGAGTCTACTTGTGGTTGTTCTGAGTCTTTCTTTGGCCGTTCAGAGTTCGTAGCCATTCAGAATCCGGTTGTTGTCGTTCAGAGACTGTTTGTGGTCGTTCCGAGTCTGTTTATTGTTGCTATGAGTCTCTTGATGGTCATTCTGTCAGTTTATGGTCTTTCTGAGCCTGTGAGTGGACCTTTTTATTGTAAGGAAATATCACTTAGCCTTGGTATGCTGTTCAGCTGTAAATATGATGGACACGTCATGAAAAAAACAGCTGCACATTGAAACATGAATAAAAATGAGCCAGTTTGACACAGTTAATGTTACTAAAATGAATGACAAGGAACAGGATAATAACAATGGTAATAACCGGATATGTTACTCTGCTGTGTGTAGAATGATGTATGCATGGATGTGCAATTTGCTTTTACATTGATCTGCTGCAGGAAAGTTCCTCTGAGGTCAATGACCGTTTGATTTGAAGTAGAGTGTGAATGACTTGTGTGTGAGGGCCTGTTTATCACTGCTTACAGCTTGATTCATTTTAATATTACCTTACTTTTTATTCATAATAATTCCATAGTTTTTGTTCTATGTTGAGTAATGACTTTCAGTGAAGTCCAATTTGTGTCCACCTGTGAAACTTTGTCCTACAGGGTCAGTTGTTGGTGGGAATGCTGAGGACTTCAGGTCTAGAAAGCGGCTGTGATTTGAGATGTTGTTCTCATGTACTACTCAGCAAGCTACCCTGGAAATGAGGACAGGCTGTCTGGACTTTATGGTCTGCAGCCCAGTGCCATGGACACACTTCAGGACTTCATGTTGTGGTTCCAGTACAGTTTTGGACATTGATGGCCATTTTGGTAACAAAGGGTAAAAAGAGAACCAAGGACAGAGGGCCATCATGGAAGACATACAACATCTGGTCTCCATGGAGCTAAAGACACATATGAAAAGGGAGGGAGCTACATTCTCTGCCACTTTGCCTCACAGCCCAAGAGGCATTTCAACTTCAACCAAGTCTCCACAGCAGCTCCTTCAAAAGAAGTACAGTCTTCACTTGCAGCAGTTTGAGGATGCCAGCCCACTGGTTCTAGAGCCAGTTGGGTTGGGTCCTTTGGGTGGACCAGTCACCATCAGAATGAGACTAGGGTAGCGTCTATATGGCCTGGCATGAATGATGGGTCAATAACTACAGCTGCAGTGGGGCCTTCTGAAGTCCAAACACAGGGCTCTCCCAGAATGTTGGGAGGTTATGGCACCCTGATGTGGTGACTGGTCAAGACAGGACCAAGAGGCAAGACTACTTTTGTAGAGGTGCCACTCGCTAACAAGTCAAATATTAAGCTATGTATGCCTTGTAGAAGCATGTCTCAGACCACACAGAGCCTGGACACAGCATCCAGTCCTCAATAGAGACGTGTTTGATCTTACATGAGGTTGACTTTGAGATCAGTCAGTGGCAACAGTGAGTTTTTCCACTACAAGTTCTTCTTCAAAGCTCATGGTACCCGATAGGTACCAAGGTAGCGCCAGGACCCAGCATTCCCCCTCCATGCTTCAGCCAAGGAAGAGGTATCAGATCAGACATTGCTGGGACTTAACAGGGTGGCAGACCAGCACGGCAGCCCTATGGCAGTAGACTACCAGAAAGAAGAGACCTTCATCTTCCAGATATACCAAAGGGATAGCTTCCCAGATAAGATGCCTCTCTTGAGAGCCAGTAATCCTGTCCCACCGAGTAGCTGCCTACTTACCTTGTCTCCAGAGTGTAAGAGTCTCCAGAGTCATACAGTGAAGAAAGATCCCTTTGTACTCGATCCCATTTACCTTGTGTTTATCTCTGATTCATCCGAACCAGAATTTACTTTGTCTTTTATTCTAGACAAGTTTGATGGGTTTATATGTTTGGATGTTACAGTGTCTCATGTGGGCAGCCAGATTAACACATTGATTTATTAATTTTGGGATGTGTACAACAATGAACATCATAGATGGGTCCAGATGAACAGACAGACAGACAGACAGACAGGTAGACAGACAGACAGACAGTTTGCCAGTATGATGCCTGCGTCACACTGTTTTTATTTACATTTAGAAAGTCTAATGTGACAGCCTCTAATCACATTTACTTATGTCAAGGATTGTAATTCGATTGTACAGTGACTCATGTTGTAGATTGGTTTCACACTGATGCTCCAGTCCAGATGGTTCACCTTTAAACTGGCTGAGATCACCTGTCACAGGTGTGATTGACAGTGTGAACTCAGCCTGTACTCGTTCAGATATGTGATATGAAGGTAGGTGGAAGCACTTGTTTGTCATTTATTACTTGAGTCTGACAGCCATGGTTGAAAGAATTCAACGACAGGCGCCTTTGGGTTTTGGATGAAGACAAATAATAAGCTATTAGTAAAGAGGTGAAACAGGTGTTACCATGTGAAACATCTATATTTACACCCTAAACTAAAAAATGTATAAAAGAAGAGAAAACAACTGTGTGAAAACCAATTTACTCCAAGAGTCTTGTGAGTTTTGGGGAAGAGAAAATAAATTAAAGGTTTTAAATAATTTGTGGTCTGATGATTAAAACCAATGTAATTCCAATGAATTGAGAGCTTGCTTCAGCCAATCAGAGACTCAGACTGCACAATTCACATTATTAGAAACAACAAACAGTTCAATGGAAGACAAGAAAAAACACTTTTCAAATTAAAAAAAAAAAGTCTGACAACAAAGTTGGAGAATCAGTGTTTAGAGGCAAGAACAATGGGGATTTGTTCAGATGAAGACAGAGTGTAGCTGTGTCCAAAATCACTCCATGTCTACGCTACTTTGACTATTCAATGCAATGCATCACATTTTATAGATGTGTTGACACCAAATGATGATGACTAGTGTTACGGTCACCCAGAAAAAAAAACAAATCCTCATCTGGCCTCTTCTACCAACCAGCCACACAACCGTGCGTAATCTAGAGTAACGATAGCTTAGCTAGCATGTATAAGCGTGGGGGAGGCTAACCCGTAGGCCTGTCCTTGTGACAACTGTCCTAGTTCCAAGAGGAGGTTCCCAGAAACTGCTTCTCCATGGGCAACATGGAGCCGGTCCAATCTGTTGGCCTGGGTCAGCTCCCATAGAGCTGCAAGGATGCCCAACAGACAGGCAGGACCATCGACAGGGTTCCTGGTCATGGTCAAGAAGTCATTAACGAAGCATCTGTCTATCGGCTCAACTCAGCTCTGACCATACGGCTGTTGTCTCCTCAGCTTAACCCCTGACTTCTTTCTGAAATGAACCCTTTAACCTACTCCCAGTAGCAAAGAAAGCCTCAAAGAAAGGTCCCAGACCCAGGACCAAGGAGGTTAGCAACAGCGCTAACCCCTGCGCCACCGTGTCGCCCAAAAAGGAAAATAGATTCACAAAATATTTTTATGTTTTCTGCATTTTTGCTTTCCAAAAACATCCGGCTAACAGGAAAATGGAGTTTGTTCTTTTCTAGTTGACACCTCTCAAGACTGACCTCAATTCTTACTTTGACTCAGGTCCCTGCATTTATAGCGACACCATCTGCCCCTAGCAAAAATGTAAGTATCACCGTTAGCGCTACTTCAACATCTAAAAGGAGCATCTGCAAAAAACACTGATCACTTGACTATAAGAGTGTAAGAGAAGACATGCGACCGATGCCAAAGTTAGAGGAAAATCACCAGAGAAGGTGTTTCCCCCTGGAAAAAGACAATAGTATCGGTAGAAAGGTTGCGTTACTTGGACATCAGTCCCCGTTTTCTCATCAGGATCTACTTTACCATCTCTACAGATCCTGAAATGCTCTGAGGGCCTGAGTGCTCTGCAGCCACAAATCACTGGAGGGTAACAGCCAATGCCTCATTGCTCTTCCTCACCACCAGCTTATGCTCCCTCTGCACCAGAAAACTGAGTCATTTTGTATTCCGAACAGCGATTAGCATCATTAAGCTGTGACTCACAGTCAGAGATCACTGTGATCTCTCGCGTCTGCTTGGCTGTTACCTAAACGCAGTCAAATTGGAGTCGACCAACTGCTGCCAACAGTGTCGCCTTTTCCCAGCAGTTTGTCTTTCCCCTGTGGTCCCTGAGATGATAACTAGCACTTGCTGCCCTTCAGGGGTTCTTGACACTGTCCCCTTCGACACAAATAGAGTAGTAGTCATAAGTAGAGTCATGCAGTTTTTCTAGAAATTCAAATCCAATGTCTTATATAGGAAACTGGTTCTTCGTATGCTCCAATTCTCTACCAAAGAAACAGCGAATCCTAAGGAAGTTGGCCTTCTTTATTCTGGAGACATAATCTCACCTTGACAAAGTCCTTTAAATGACACATAAACACTGGCCTATACTCCTGTAGCTTCCGGTAGGTTAGCCTGTAAGCTAACAAACAAACAAGTTCAATATCCCAGACGAGCCCCCAGACATTACAGTCATCCAAGTAGCATCAAGCTACAACAATATTATCATCTCGGCTACACCACCAAGTGTTTGTTGAGCAGGAGCTAGCTTAGCTCGCCATATGTGAGCATGGGGGAGGTTCCCAGGGTCCCTCCACATGCCTGGTGTTAATTGTGGCACATGTCCTGGTTCTGGAAAGGTCTCACAACCTGCTTCTCCATTGGAAATCCTCGGCTGGTCCAAGATGTTGGTGCAAAACACACAGTTACCATCAACTTGGTTCCTGATCACGGTTAAACTGGAGATTCCTTAGTGAGACGTACCAAACGTTTAGCCACATGCTAACCTTCAGTTTCACCCACTGTGGCACCACTCGACCCCTGTCTCTCTGCCAAAAGTGAACCATTCATACAATTATAGATGACTGTAACACTAGTAAGTTGTTTAGTTTCTATTATAAGGAGAGGTGTGAATAAAGGAGTGATTTCAGACACAGCCCGACAGTTTGGTAAGATTACAGTTTTTATTTTATTCGTGGTATGGATGACTTCAGAAATTTAGTTTCGGTGAGATTACATTTAATGTTTGATGTTGGTCTCATGTTAGTTTCATGTTAGTTTCATGTAGGTTTCATGTCGCTTCCATGTTAGTTTGATGTTGGTTTCCTGTTATTTTCATGTCGGTTTCATGTATTTTTTTTTATGTTTGTTTGATGTTAGTTTGATGTTAGTTTGATGTTGGTTTGATGTTGTTTGATGTTAGTTTGATGTTCGTTTGATATTGGTTTGATGTTCGTTTGATGTTTGTTTGATGTTAGTTTGATGTTAGTTTGATGTTCGTTTGATGTTCGTTTGATGTTAGTTTGATGTTCGTTTGATGTTCGTTTGATGTTGTTTGATGTTAGTTTGATGTTCGTTTGATATTGGTTTGATGTTCGTTTGATGTTTGTTTGATGTTAGTTTGATGTTAGTTTGATGTTAGTTTGATGTTCGTTTGATGTTTGTTTGATGTTAGTTTGATGTTCGTTTGATGTTCGTTTGATGTTAGTTTGATGTTCGTTTGATGTTCGTTTGATATTGCTTTGATGTTAGCTTCATGTTCATTTAATGCTGGTTTAATTCTGGTTTCCTGTTAGTTTAACGTTAGTTTCATGCTTTTGTCAGTGTTTTCAGTTTATTAGTATCACTATTAATTTATCACTTCATTGTTAAACATACATAATAAGTCTCAGCATCAGCATTAAGAGTTCACGTTAAGCCAAATTACAAAAGGTTTACAGCAAGTACACTTTATAAAACTGAAATTACAAAAATGTCCTTTGAATGAAGTAAATAAAACACATTGTTTACATGTTTACAAATCAGAGGTCTGTACTATGGAGCAGGGTTTGGGTTTAGCAAAGTAATTTCAGGTTTAACTCTGGGTTTTCAGATCTACGACGATGATGGTCCACTTCTTACTGTGGTACATCGCCATGGTAACTGATGCTGTATAGTGTTTCCAGAGTTCCATCCAAGTTTATCCAAGTTTTCTTCATCATACAACTAAACAGCAATAAAGTATCTCTGTAGTGAAGTCATAGACACTTAGCTTCCTATTCTGTTGCATCGTTACAGGTCTTGGACTCGGTGGTTAGTGTCCAGTTTGACTGTTTAAATCTTATGAAGTACATCAGCCATGGTTCTGAGAATGTGGCTTGTAATTCCCGGCTGTAGCAGGAGATGAGTTTAACAGAGTAATAAAGTGAAGGAACCCCAGAGTCTGGTGAACTTGCTTCATCGTACAGGCCCCTGATGTTCAGAGACGGAACGAGGACTTCTGTCCATCGCTGCGACGTTTTACGCTCTGTTCAGTGACGTTTGTATTTATAATAAAACATTTGGACAGTTGACAGACAGTCGACAGACGGGTGTTTCACAGCTGTCGTACCTGGCTGAGGACGGGGTGGTGCGGCTCTTGCGGCTGACGCTGCGGCGTTCCTCCCGGCGAAGGAACTCCCGACGTGGACGCCGAGCGGCCGAGTTTACACACGGACTTAGATTCTGAGGATTAAATGATTTTCACATGAGTCAACACACACACACACACACACACACAGAAATCCAGTCGGAACCTTCTAGAAACCAGAGAGTGTTCAGCTTTGATTCTCTGATGACGTGCGACAGATCTGTGAAAACGTGTTTTCTGACTCACCTCCTCCTCCTCCTCCTCCGGCCAGCATCATGGTCGGACTGACTGACGACCTCCCCATCCTGCTGGAAACGGGACTGGATTGTCCGTCTTTGTCTCTGTCCTTGCTGCTGTGTCTGGGCAGAGACCTGGAGTCTCCTGCAGAGACAAAAAGAAAAGAAAACGTGTGAACACGAGGGAAACATCTCCTCTTTTCACGCCTCATCTGTGGAATTATTACACGTCCTGGACACAGGCTTCATCTCCTTTGATACTGAAAAGGACAGGAAGTCATGCTAGCTAGCTTTGGTTGTAGCTTGTTTAGTCCTTCAACTCCTTATCTACATGCTTGGAAGGTCAATCGATTTATAGATGATGGCTGTCACCTCTGCAATGATAGATGGTGATACTCTTTAGCTTGTTAGCTTTGGGCCATTGAAGGTCTGGTAAGCTAGTAGACTCTAAACGTGAATGGTGTGTATGCCTAACGGTAACACCTGTGATCCTAGTAAATATAAATGGGTATAGAAAATATATTCATGGACACTTGAACGAACTAGTCTGAGGGACGTTATCACCAACTTGAAGTTCACTCAATATAAACTCCAGACGTTGGAGATAAAAAGTTATCAAAGCGTTTTTCTGCTGCTAATTTCCATGTTTCACTATGAAACAGGAACGTTTTCCAATCTGATGCAGTATAATGTAGTACTGACGTAGTATAATGTGGTGTGATGTAGTATGATGCAGTAGTGATGCTATATAATGTAGTAGCAATGTAGTCTGTGGTGTGATGTAGTATAATGGGGTAGTGATGGAGTATAATGCAGTAATGATGTAGCATAATGTGGTAATAATATAGTATAATGCAGTAATGATGAAGTATAATGCAGTAGTTATGAAGTATAATGCAGTAGTTATGAAGTATAATGCAGTAGTTATGAAGTATAATGCAGTAGTTATGAAGTATAATGCTGTAATAATGTAGTATAATGTGGTAATAATATAGTATAATGCAGTAATGATGAAGTATAATGCGGTAATGATGAAGTATAATGCGGTAATAATATAGTATAATGCAGTAATGATGAAGTATAATGTGGTATCGATGAAGTATAATGCAGTAGTTATGAAGTATAATGTGGTAATAATATAGTATAATGCAGTAATGATGAAGTATAATGTGGTATCGATGAAGTATAATGCAGTAATGATGAAGTATAATGTGGTAATAATATAGTATAATGCAGTAATAATGAAGTATAATGTGGTATCGATGAAGTATAATGCAGTAATGATGAAGTATAATGTGGTAATAATATAGTATAATGCAGTAATAATGAAGTATAATGCAGTAATGATGAAGTATAATGTGGTATCGATGAAGTATAATGCAGTAGTTATGAAGTATAATGTGGTAATAATATAGTATAATGCAGTAATGATGAAGTATAATGTGGTATCGATGAAGTATAATGCAGTAGTTATGAAGTATAATGTGGTAATAATATAGTATAATGCAGTAATAATGAAGTATAATGCGGTAATGATGCAGTATAATGCAGTAATGGTATAGTATAATGCAGTAATGATGCAGTATAATGCAGTAATGGTATAGTATAATGCAGTAATGATGCAGTATAATGCAGTAATGATGCAGTATAATGCAGTAATGGTATAGTATAATGCAGTAATGATGCAGTATAATGCAGTAATGGTATAGTATAATGCAGTAATGGTATAGTATAATGCAGTAATGATGAAGTATAATGCAGTAGTTATGAAGTATAATGTGGTAATAATATAGTATAATGCAGTAATGATGCAGTATAATGCAGTAATGGTATAGTACAATGCAGTAATGATGCAGTAGTGATGTAGTACTGGTGTAGTACTTTTGGAGTACTGTCCCTGACCTTCATTCCTTCGGCCTCCAGACCCTTTCTTCAGTCGTCCGGATGTGAACATGTTGTTGAGCTCGTCCATTGGACTCGTTGGCGACTGTGACCTCATCGACACGTTCTGCATGGAGCCGTGGGTGGAGGCGGAGTTACTGTGCTTGGCCCCGCCCTCCTTGGCCCGGTGCGAGGAGGGGCGGGGCAGCAGAGCGTCGTAGGGCGGCGGCCTCTTCAGGCTCAGCGGCGTCAGGCAGCGCCCCATGCTGACCGGGGACGGGCACGCTGATTGGCTGCGAGGGTAACCGTGTCCACTGTGGGCGGAGCCAGACGACTTGTAGAGGGTGGAGGCGAGGGGCGGGGCCGACGAGCGGCCCGACGAGGTGATGGTGTGAGTGGAGGGCGAGTCCCGGTCCCTGCGGTGGGAGGAGGAGCTCTGCGGGGGCTGGTCCTCCACCCCCTTGTTGTAGGGCGTGTTTTCCAAGGCCGGCAGCCGGGTCACGTCTAGCGGGGTCAGAGGGGACTCGGGGGAGTGGGGGGAGCACTGGGTGGGTGCGGGCGGGAAGACCAGCAGCGGGGGACGGGGGGTCAGGAGGTTGGGAAAGGGGGGCGGGATGTCACAGGACTCCGGGTCCATGATGGCGTCCTGCAGGTAGTCCTCCAGCACCGGGAACTTCATCTCCTCGTAGACCGCCTCGTTCGGTTCGGCCCCCTCGGCGTCCGAACCTTTCAGCTCCCGCAGGATGTGTCCCACCATCTCGATGTAGACCGGCTCCTTGTCCTCCGCGTCTCTGGACGCCGGACTCTGGCTTTGGTAAGGCGCTTTGTCCCGTCGCGAGGACGGCGTCTTGCTGCCGTGGTTGCGGATGTAAGACTCGTCGAAGGAGGTGCTGAGCTGCGTGTTCGGGTTCCTCTTGGGTTTGGGGGGCGGCATCTTCCTGGACTCCTCCGAATAGGGACATCGGGCTGAGGACAGACAGACACAGTTAAAAACCTGAACCCACCTGACACCACGTACCGCCTCGTCCCACGGGCGTCTCACCTTCAGAGTGCTCGGGGGTCTCGCCGTCTTTGGGTCTGTTGGCGGCCACCGAGCCGCCGTTGACCGTCTCCGAGCTGCTGCTGAGCTTGGTGTTGGGGTCTCTCTTGGGTTTAGGCGGCGGGTGTTTGCGGCTTTGGTTGCTGTCGTCGTCGCTGCCGCCCACCGAGTGGAGGGACTGCGAGCGGACGGTGAAGCCCTGGCTGGGCGGAGGGATCCGGTCCTGCGGGGCCGGCATCGTCATGAAACCCATCCTGAAGTGCTTCCCAGAGTACGCCCCGTCCGTCGCCCTGGCAACATCTTCACCAATCCTGATTGGACAAATAGAAAGTTTGATCGTCAACCAATCATGCAACACGAGAGTTTTCACACACATCACATCAAACCAAAAGGAGGAAGAATAAAACACATGGAACTGAACTTTAAAAAGGGGACTTTTATTTTGAAGGACATACAATTTATGAGGTCACATGACCAGGATATCCTGTTTGTTAGACTAGGTTTACAACTTTTTCTTATATTTCTTAAAAATATCTATTATTTAGGCCATTTTAATGTATAAAAACATTAAAAATATAGTTAATTTCATGCAATAGAGGTTTAATGTTCACATTTAAAAATTTTTACTTTTCTGAATTGAAGAATATTTTTGACTTGACCACAGATTTTAATAACATCTTTGTTCATTTTCTTTTATCTGAACTGTATTTTGTACATTTTAATTAGACTTTTAACCAACGATTGTCAATAACTTTACTAAATTCAAACAGAATATCCATCAGTTTTGGCTCAAAAATGTATAAATGGTGTACGATACTTATCTGTACACACTTTTATGGGCATTAGGAAGACACTGGCATTATAAAATACACATAAAATCATGGTTTACCATCTATTTAATTACAATATAAGTTAACTTAAACACACAAATCTCTTAATTTAGAATGAATTTTGAACAATGGCCAAACATTTATCCTCATTCTTAACATTTTAAATTCGGCCGCAGCAACTTAGATAATAAAATCTGCTACCCATAAAAATCTCGAATCCAATTTACTTCATGTGAGGAATGACAGAAGCAGGATCCGTGAAAACCTTTTTTTCCTCCTCCCGAGCATCTCGGATTGGATCAGTGACCGTTTGACAGTCTGTTAAACACCCGTCTGTGACGTCACGTTATCTGCTGTACGGAATCTGGGAGCTATGATCAGGATTTGTCCTTCGGCTGCCTCATAAGACACATTCTGCTTTGCTTCAGTTCGAAAATCAGTCTCTAAAAGATGCAGAAAAGCGTGTTAACACGTCTGTTACGTCTCGGCTGGATTACTGAAATTCCTTATTGTCATGCTGCTGCACATTTACTGACAAGAACGAGGAAAGGAGATCATATTCCTCCAGTGGAGGCTTCTCTGTGTTGGTTCCCATTTAAAATCCTTCTCCTGACTTATAAAAGTCTTAATAATTAGACACTATCCCCTCCTACCTTTTTACTCGAATAGCATTTTAATAAACCAGAGGCAAAAATCACACTTCATTGATGCGACAATAAAATTCCAGAGAATAATTTCTGGAGGGGAAATAGTCCACTAGCATAGTGATTATGAATTAATGAAAATCTTTGGTGAAGAAAACCCCATGTCCCCTTCTCTCTGCTCTTTTTCATCACCTCTTTCCGTTCCCTCCCCCCTAGTCCCTGTTGCTATGGTAACTAACCTCGTTAGAGCTCGTTAACGATCATTAGGTCTGATCTGGTAAAAAAAAAAAAAAGAGTCTGATTTTGGACAAACTTTGAACAAGTGGTGTGATAAATGGCTTCCTGGCTTCTACATGTTAGTTGGATTGGTTTCTTCCATGTAGCTAGCTACTAGCTGACCGTTAGCCACTGGCCCCGCCCACTGGAACACAGCATCTGGACCAAACCACTGAAACGCATTGTTTTACATTTAGGTGTTTGGGTTAGGGTCACTTTTTGAGCGTTTAACATTTCTTTAATATTAAAAATATACTTTATTTGTGATTACAACATTTTTTGCCTATTTAAGAACCAATCGTCTCCAATTGTAGGTCCTAAGATGCCATTTGGTCAATGTCTTCAGGCTGTTTATTAGACAAGTTATTAGAGGTTCCTAGAGTCTCTACAAGTAGAATGAGAGGCAGAGCCTGCAACTATCAGGCTCCTCTCCAGTGGAACCACCTGGTCACATCGGTCAGTATTGACTCATCTCGGCTCAACTTAACTCGCCTTATTTTAAATTCTGTTACCAAAATCTGGTACCCTGTTTTACCTCCTTCAGGTTCCAATCAAACTCAGGATTTACTTTAATGTAAAGGGTGTTGGAGGTGTAGATGCTGCTGTTTGTGGTCGATGCCCCAATTCGATCTCGTCCGCGTTAATTCTTGACGCAAACACAACACGCCTGAAACCAAGTCACGTCATGTTAAATCGTGGTGAGTCGAGCTGCTTCTGTCTATAAAAACGAGGCATTAGCCACGTTTATCACACCTTTCAGGACGTGTTGTATCAAGCGCCTGTCGTTTAAAATCAATATCTCTGTCTCTGAGTCTCTTTCTAAACTAGTGGAGGCAGATGGCCGCCCACATAGAACCAGCTTCTACTGGAGGTTTTTTTTCCATTGTTGGAATGTTGGGTGTTTATTTGTAAATTATTATTAAGTGTATGGTTTAAAACTGCTCCATTTATATAAAGTAAAGTTGTTGTTGTTGGTTTAACATTTCTTTACAGCTACACATGAAATACAAAAGAAGCCTAAATAACATGAATGTTAAGTATTTCTGTATTTATTTAATTATTAATTATTTCATGTCATTTTCTGCCCTTCATAAAAAAAATGTGTAAACAATAATTATTAACAATAATGTACGCTATTTACACTATAACTAACTATAACTATATACTAACTACTATACTATAACTAGTAACTATAATTATATACTAACTACTATACTATAACTAGTAACTATAACTATATACTAACTACTATACTATAACTAGTAACTATAACTATATACTAACTACTATACTATAACTAGTAACTATATACTAACTACTATACTATAACTATAACTATATACTAACTACTATACTATAACTAGTAACTATAATTATATACTAACTACTATACTATAACTAGTATCTATATACTAACTACTATACTATAACTATAACTATATACTAACTACTATACTATAACTAGTAACTATAACTATATACTAACTACTATACTATAACTAGTAACTATATACTAACTACTATACTATAACTATAACTATATACTAACTACTATACTATAACTAGTAACTATAATTATATACTAACTACTATACTATAACTAGTATCTATATACTAACTACTATACTATAACTATAACTATATACTAACTACTATACTATAACTATAACTATATACTAACTACTATACTATAACTATAACTATATACTAACTACTATACTATAACTAGTAACTATAACTATATACTAACTACTATACTATAACTAGAAACTATATACTAACTACTATACTATAACTATAACTATATACTAACTACTATACTATAACTAGTAACTATAATTATATACTAACTACTATACTATAACTAGTATCTATATACTAACTACTATACTATAACTATAACTATATACTAACTACTATACTATAACTATAACTATATACTAACTACTATACTATAACTATAACTATATACTAACTACTATACTATAACTATAACTATATACTAACTACTATACTATAACTATAACTATATACTAACTACTATACTATAACTATAACTATATACTAACTACTATACTATAACTAGTAACTATAACTATATACTAACTACTATACTATAACTAGTAACTATAACTATATACTAACTACTATACTATAACTAGTATCTATCTACTAACTAGTATACTATTACTTATAACTATATACTAACTACTATACTATAACTAGTAACTATAACTATATACTAACTACTATACTATAACTAGTAACTATAACTATATACTAACTACTATACTATAACTAGTAACTATAACTATATACTAACTACTATACTATTACTTATAACTATATACTAACTACTATACTATAACTAGTAACTATATACTAACTACTATACTATAACTAATAACTATAACTATATACTAACTACTATACTATAACTAGTAACTATAACTATATACTAACTACTATACTATAACTAGTAACTATAACTATATACTAACTACTATACTATAACTAGTAACTATAACTATATACTAACTACTATACTATTACTTATAACTATATACTAACTACTATACTATAACTATAACTATATACTAACTACTATACTATTACTTATAACTATATACTAACTACTATACTATAACTAGTAACTATATACTAACTACTATACTATAACTAATAACTATAACTATATACTAACTACTATACTATAACTAGTCACTATATACTAATTGCTATACTGTATCTAATTAGCTATAACAACAAAGTGTGATCTGTCTTTGATAATGTTAATGTGTCTTTCTTCTTCTCTACCTCTTGATGGCTTCTTCCTGCCGTCTCTTCTTCTGGTGTTTCTCCTGCAGGTAGGTCCAGTTGGTCTGGTTGCGGATGCGGTCGCTCTCCCTGGCGATGTCCGAGGCGTTCTGGATCACCAGGCCGTCGTAGGTTCTGAGGCCGCTGTCCTCCACGTACTGGAAGAACCTCCTGAAAGAAGACTCCTCCTGGGACGTCATGACTCCCCGAAGACCTGAGGAGGACAGAGGCGGAGAAGCCGTTTCAAATAATAAATGCATACAAATAAAACAGTTCATACGTGAATTTATGAATCACCTGTACAGAATATATGAGATGTCATTTATAACAATGTTTGCAGACCTCAAACATGGTGAGAAACGTGATCAAATTCATTTTAAAACAACATAAACCTCATTTCTACACTTGTCATGTTTGGTCTCCACAGTCTTTACCATTGACTTTACTCCTGGTTCCTCTTTAAGCACAACGAGGTGTTCAGGTGTTGGAATTCAACAGAAATGGCTGGAAAACATGTAGAGATGCTGATTTCAGGGAAAAAAAATGCTGTGGTCTCTTATTTTTTTTCCAGAGCTGTATATATATATAT
This sequence comes from Lepturacanthus savala, assembly GCA_030544235.1. Taxonomy (NCBI): domain Eukaryota; kingdom Metazoa; phylum Chordata; class Actinopteri; order Scombriformes; family Trichiuridae; genus Lepturacanthus; species Lepturacanthus savala. The sequence continues at coordinate 2,378,572 of CM060468.1, forward strand.
ATATTTATATTTAGACGATGAGACGATGAAGGAGGAGAAGGACGGTCGGTGTCAGAGGGAACGACGGCGTGAATCAAAGACACTAAAGCACTGATACAAACACCCACACCTCCTACACTCAGTCAAACCTGAGTCACAACCAACACAACAGAATCAAACTGGATTAAACAACAGACTGAAACTGGTATCATAGGGTGAGATTAAACTATATATATATATATATATATATATATATATATATATATATATATATATATATATATATATATACGTCTCTGATCAGTTTCCATTATTGGCTGATATTGATCCTGAGTGGATCAATCGTTTTTTTTTTCTTTCCTCCGTTCCTCCCCTCACTGATGATATAATCTCTGCTCCCCTCCCCCACCTCCCTCTCTGTCTCCCAGCATCCGGCTAAAAATGGAACAGGGAGTCAGCCAGCCGTTACCTAGCAACAGCAGCATCTCTCACAGGAGAATGATGTCATGGTTACTGCTCTGGAAGGGGGGGGGGGGGGTGAGGAAGGGAGGAGGAGGAGGGAGGAAAGGAAGCGAGAGGAGGAGATGGAAAGGAGAGTAGATGAGAGGAGGTCAGGAGAGGAGAGGAGGAAAAGAGAGAGGAGGAGAGAGGAGGAGTTGATGAAAAGGAGAGGAGGTGAGGACAGGAGGCAAGAGGAGGATGTAGTGAAGAAGATGAGGAGAGAGGAGGAGGTGATGAATAGGAAGAGGAGAGGAAAGGAGGAGAGGAGGAAGGAGAGGAGGAGGGAGGAAAGGAGGAGAGGAAGCGAGAGGAGGAGATGATGAAAAGGAGAGTAGATGAGAGGAGGTCAGGAGAGGAGAGGAGGAAAAGCGGAGGAAGGAGGAAAAGAGAGAGGAGGCGAGGACAGGAGGCAAGAGGAGGATGTAGTGAAGAAGATGAGGAGAGAGGAGGAGGTGATGAAGAGGAAGAGGAGGAAGGAGAGGAGGAGGAGGAGAAGAGGGAAGGAGAAAGAAGAGAAGAGGGAAGAGAGGAGAGGAAGAAAGAAGAGGAAAGGAGAGGAGTAGAGGAGGTGAAGAGGTGGAGAAAGGAAAGGAGGGAGGAGGCGAGAGGAGGAGTTGATGAAAAGGAGAGTTTAAAGGAGGTGAGGACAGGAGGTAAGAGGAGGAGGTGATGAAGAGGAGGAGGAGAGGAGAGGAAGAGAGAAGAGGAGGAGGAGAGGAGGATGTAGTGAAGAAAAGGGGAGGAAAGACAAGGAAGTGACGAAGAGGAGGAGGAGAGGTGAGGAGGAGCTGATGAAGAAAAGGGGAGGAGAAATGAGGAGAAGAGGAAGAGTTGAAAAAGAGAGTAGATGAGAGGAGGAAGGAGAGAGAAGGAGGTGGTGATGAAGAGGAGGAGCTGATGAAGAGGAGGTGATGAAGAGGAGGTGGTGATGAAGAGGAGGAGGTGATGAAGAGGAGGACAGAGGTCATGAGAGACGTCACCAACTCAGCTGGTTTCAGTCGACTGTAAATCTACAAACATCAGTTTATTTTCCACAGAAACAGAAACTCAGCCGTTAATAATCATCTGTCATCATTAATCCACACTTTTAATGTGAAACACCAACATTTACAACAATATGAATATTTATATGTGGTAATATAATATTTATAAGCTCACATGATGTGTCGCTGTGGGTGTTCTTGTTATGTAATATAAGTGTTTACTATAAAATATCACTTTATTTCTTAAATATTTATACGTATGAATCATAAATGTTCTATTGCTACAAATAAAAAGTCAGTGGATAAAAGTTTGATGTTTGTGGATTAAAGGACAAATAATAAAGAACAAGCTGAAGAGGGAGCGGAGCTGTCAAAAGGTCTGAAATGCATTCTGGGATATTTGGCTGTTCCCAAGTCCACATGAGTCACCGCCTGATGAAAGGGGCGTGGCCTGTTCACATCCTGGCATTTGGACCCAGATTTTTACATTGGAACGGTACAAAGACTGTGACTAAAACAGACAAGAACCCAGATGGATGAAGGCTGTTTAAATGACAGACGCGTTTTACCCAGCATGCTTTGGGAGATGATGCTGTGGTGTTCACTGTTTACTGTAGGATACACTAGATGAACACTTCTCATTATCTTTGAGTTTGTATTTTATAATGAGTCAACTCAGACTGAGCAGCCAATCAGAGTCCAGAACCACATATGTAGAATATGGAGGGACAGGTGATGGTGTCACATGTCACATGACACAGGTGATGTCACAGGTAGTGATAGGTGATGGGGTCACATGACTCCAACAGTCAGGTTCAGGTAATGATGTCAGGTGAAGGTGTCACATGACATTTAGGTGGTGGTGATGTCACAGGTCGCGACAGGTGACGGTGTCACGGGACAGTCGGGTCCAGCTGATGATGTTACAGTCAGTGACAGGTGACAAGTTGAGGTGATGATGTCACAGTCGGGTGCAGGTGATCATGTGACTGGATAGACAGTGACAGGTGATGATGTCACTTGACTGTCAGGTACAGGTGATGATGTCACAGGACAGTCAGGTGCAGGTGATGATGTCACAGATAGTGACAGGTGATGATGTCACAGGACAGTCAGGTGCAGTTGATGATGTCACAGGACAGTCAGGTGCAGGTGATGATGTCACAGGACAGTCAGGTGCAGTTGATGATGTCACAGGACAGTCAGGTGCAGGTGATGATGTCACAGGACAGTCAGGTGCAGGTGATGATGTCACAGGACAGTCAGGTACAGGTGACGTAAACGTCCTGTGACATCATCACCTGTATGACTGTCTGTGACACCTTTACCTGTCACTGACTGCAACACTATCACCTGTACCTGGTACAGGTGATAGTGTTGCAGTCAGTGACAGGTGATGGCCTTACAGGACAGTCAGGTGCAGGTGATGATGTCACAGGGCAGTCAGGTGCAGGTGATGATGTCACAGGGCAGACAGGTAAAGGTGATGATGTCACAGACAGTCAGTGACAGGTGATGATGTCACAGACAGTCGGGTACCATCCCCATCTCCTCTGTAGGATATTTGCTGTACATGTTTCTCCTTTATTTTCATTGTGAGAACACACACACACACACACACACATAGAAAGTGACCACCAACACACACTGATTCTTACCAGAGGAAGCGAGGACCTAGACTCCCTCCATCCCTCCTTCTCTGTCTCCTTCTCTGTCTCCTTCTCTGTCTCCTTCTCTGTCTCCTCCTCTGGTTCCTTCAGTGATGATGACTGTGTTTTATCCAGTGTCTGCCTCTCCTGTCTCCTCCGGTCCTCCCTGCACAGAATCAAAGATGGATGAACGCTCGCTCCGGCTCGGAGGAGACGATGACTCGTCTAAAACGTTAATCTACACGGCCTCCTTCCTTCCTGCTGTCGTTCTCCTCCGGTCCCTTCCTGTCCTCGCCGTCTTCCTTCACGTCCTTTTTCTGTCAAATCTCCTCAGAGCAGCAAAAACCCAGGCTTCCACACACACACACACACACATGCACACACACACACACACACACACACAGCTCACACACACACGCATCCCCGGCGATGGTCGCCACAAGAAACGGGAGGTTGAAACCACGGCAACCTGACAGCATCCTCAGCCTGCATCCTCTCTCTCTCTCTCTCTCTCTCTCTCCCTGCTGCTGGCAGGAGAGAGATTTTTTTTTTTTAAATTTTCAAAAACCTTTATTTACACAATCATGCCCCCAACATGTGACCACAGAGCCAACCCCCCCTCCATCTAATAATACATATAAAACCCTCTGGTCCACTTTGTTTATATCGCATAAATTAAACGGTAGCTCTTACGTTTTTTGGACTGAATAGTTTTAAATGCTACTCAGCTGAAAGTCACTCATTAAACTGAACTCATTATTAATTATGACGTTTAAATGGTTCCAATGAATCCTTGACTTTCATCATCATTCACAGAAATAGCCTGTGGAATGTGGACGTTATGTTTTTAGATAACAAGAAATCGTAATATAGTGTCATAGTGAATTTAAGAGCCGAAAGATAATGACTCATAATATATTTATGTGGACGTGACATTTATTATTCTATTGAAGTGATCCTCAGGATTTATGGTAAATTAAATGGTTTCTTTTTCCCTGTTTCATTGATTTCGGCCATTTTTCACAGCAGCATTATGAATAAACCAATAGTCTATTTTACATGTTGGAAAAGAACATGAATGTCCTTAGTAACAGGCCAGTAATATTTCCTTTTGACCCAATATTAGCCAATTTACTTTTGGGGAATGATGCTTTCCAATTGGCTAACGCTAGGTGCTTAGCTCCAACACCAGGTCAGCTAATATGCTTGGATATCTTTGCGTATCGGGGACTCGGGCAGGTCTGGAGAGGTTTTCATTGGCTGCTTCATGACTGACTGGTTGTATAGATCCTGTTTCATAGCTTCATTGCTGCTTTTATACTTCTTCTCTGGATCTATATGGTCCACCAGGATCTGGTGTCGCTTGGTGTATGGTTTCACCGCTGTGCTTCCGACATCCTTGACTTTACCAGATTATGGTGGTTTGTTGGTTTGAGAAAAAGACTTTAAATTTGACTTTAAATTGTTAGATCTTATTTCACATGAGGTCTTCGGCTTTATTTTAACCCCTTGACCTCCAGCCCTTTTTTAGGTTTAGGACATACCCATAGTAAATAGGGTATATCTCAGATGTTGGTCGACACTAAACGACCATTTATTGATCTCAAATAAAAATGTTCATCCCAAAACAGCAACAAAAAAACACATTTTTTGTTCGTCGCTTCAAACAAGCGACTTTTTACTGTAGTGTTTTTTGGCTGCTAGTTTACTGAGTTTTTGTCATAAAGCTACACTGATGGTACCGTTGGACTCGTCACAGTCTCAGCTTTCATATGAGATGTCATATGTTTGTGTAGCATGAAGTATCAGAGCGCTAGCCATCAAAATGTGGCGAGTGGGTCGGCTTTATGATCGTATACCGATTTTCATATTAGTTAATTAATTAGCTTGGTGTTGGAGTTGTGTTTGGTGTGTGTAAATATGACTTATATGTGCTTGTAGTGGAGTTTCTCCTGTTTAATTTGATGTATAGCTTCACTATATTTGTACATGATTAGTGGAGCAATCTCCAAAATCCCCTGTGGGGGGAACCTGGAGTTTAACGGGTTAAAGAGATAACTAAAGGAAAACCATAGAACCCTTGCTTAGTTCATGTTAGGGGTTAGGGTTAGAGGTTAGGGGTTAGAGGTTAGGGTTAGGGGTTATGCCTAACAGTCAAATAACAAAGCTGGGAACATCCCGACCACCCAGACAAGAAGAACAAGTAAGAAGATATCAGGGTAAACCTGGACGGATTGAACATGGTCCTGGGTCTCCTGTGGATCCCGACCACCCAGATGGCACCATTTCCTCTTTGCTGTGGTCGAGACTGGGCCAAGGAAGAGGTTCTACCCTAGGACCACTGAGATGTCTGGGACTGCTACCCAACCACCAACATAGTAACGTTGGTAATCTGTCGATTAACGGTAATTACGTAGTTGTAAAGCTGTTAATGGAAGGATTTCGATGGGATCACATGTGACGAATAAAGATTGGTTGAATGAGGTTTAAAATCAGAAGTTGTGACCAGAATAGCTCATTTGGGGGTGGGCAGAAAAAGAAATACCTGCGAAATATGTCTAAACCACCACGTTGTGGCCTAATGGCCTAATGCTAAAAGCTAAAAGCTAAAAACCACACGGCAGGTAGCGCTCGCCGCCCTGAAAACAACATTTTGATAAAGGTCTCAGAACGTCAGATACCACAGAACGTCAGCGTTCTTCTGTGGTTTCTTCTCAATCAGATCACGGATTGTTAAAGTGTCTACAGATCCATCAACACGTGGACATCATCAATCCGACGTGAGCCGCACTTTTGGGTCCGGGCGTATCCGCCATCTTGGACGGCAACACCCTTTTTGGAGCGTCATTTTGACTTTTTGTTCCATGGAAGTCAAATCAAAACACCGAGTGAAAGTTTGATGCATTTTATTGAAGTGTTGTTCGTCCACAGAGTAAAATATTTCACAAGTGTTAGTGAGAAGTTTCCTCCTACAGAGATTAAAATATCACCGACAGATTTAAATACAGCAGCCTCCCTCCGCCCCCTCCTCTACTTACATCGATTATTTCATTTAAATTCCGTTCAATTAGTGGAAGCTGTCATGTTAAAAGGGCTAGTACCAGTAGTACTAAACAGGAATGTCCTCTCAAAGCATTCTGGGATATGTAGTTCTTTCGATAAGTCTAATGGAAGACGGATCATCTGGGCGTGGCTTATTAAATCTTCTGACACTTTTTAGTAATGTTTTCCAATCATCCATCGGTCTGAATGATACTGTTGCCGCGGGATACAGGCGTTGATGGAGGAGGGCGGAGACGGGCGGGAAGTCAGCGTGTCAATCAACAAAATAAAAATAAAAAGGATCAAAATGAAACATCAAACATGAATTCCAGGCTAAATAAATACTCTGATGACATTTACAGTAAAAATATAAAGCGACCGAGTTCAGTACGAAAAACATATTTACAAATCACAGAGACGACACGCGGGGAACCGGAACCAGAAGCTGAACCACGGCGTCTGCCGCTACAGGAAGTCAGCTGTTCTCTAAACCAATCAAAACCCTTCTACCCGATTGATTAGGAGACAGCTGATTGGTCTGTTCTTGAGGAACTTAAACAATCAAGAGTAAAACTCGCAGAACCTTCTGAAACTGATCTGAAACAGAACTTCAGCTTCACCTTTGTCAGACGCTCCTGGTTCTGGTCCTGGTTCTAGTTTTGATTCTAGTTCTAGTTCCGGTTTTGGTTCTGGTTCTGGTTTGGGTTGATTGCTAGACTCTCTCCGTTTTTGAATTTAAAACACGGAAAAAAAAAGAACATTAACAGTTTGAGCTGAACATGTTTCGATGTCCGTGTCAAATATTCACAGAAAATACCAACTGACCAATCAGGTGCAGCCACCAACCGTCAGCTGACCAATCAGGTGCAGCCACTGTCTGTCAGCCGGCCAATCAGGGTGCAGTTTGTTCAGTGCAGTTGTTGCAATGTGGGCGATGCTGGAGAAAAAGGTCACCGGTCCTCCTCTCTGATGAGGAGAGATCGTCACGCCAACACCACCAACCAATCAGCTGTGACGCCAGCTGTGACATCATCGTGATGCGACACAGGAAGTGAAAACCCCGTAACTCACACTCTGATGCTGTTCAATCAGCTGATCAACGATGAGTTAGTACAAATATACTGCCAAACAGACAATCTATCAATATAGGGTTGATCAAGACAATCTATCAGAATGTTATTGATCCAGATGGTCTATCAATATATTATTGATCCAGACAATCTATCAATACATTTAGAGATACAAGGTTTCCATCCGACAACAGTGAAAAACATAATAAATATAATTTTAGAACAAATTAAAAATGTTTAAAATATTAGTTATCGATCGATTATTAACGACTGATTGATGATTAGTTATTATTATTCATGATTATTAGCTATTATCTATTATTGTCAAGTTATTGGTGAGTTATTGGCTGATGACCAAGTTATTGGTGAGTTATCAATGATGATGATGATTATTGATGAGTTTTTGATGAATTATCAATCAGTTATTGACTAATGACTAACAAGTTATTGATCTGTTTTTGATGCACTATCAATGAATGATTGACTGATGAATTATTGATGAGTTATTGATGAGTAATTGATGAGTTATCAACTAATGACTGGTGAGTTATTGACAAGTTATTGATGAATTATCAATCAGTTATCGATTAGTGATTGGTGACTGATGAGTTATAAAGATGTTACTCATGAGTTATCAATTGATGATTGATGACTCGATGGGTTATTGTTGAGTTATTAATGAGTCATTGAAGAATTACTGAGGAGATATTGATGAGTTAGTGACTTACCGATGAGTTATTGATGAGTTATTGATCAATAGGTTACCATAGTAACATAACTGAGAGGCGACTGCTGTTTTGGTGAATGTTTGTTGGTGGACTTGACTCTAACTTTCTGGGCTGAGGCTTAACTCACTGTTCAATTATCTTTTATGAACAAAAGTATTAATAAATATTAATATGTATTGACATATTGATATCGGTGACAGTTTGAATGGAAACGCGTCGGCCTACAACATCAGCTCGTGCTTCACAGCCTTCAAAATTCATCGATGATGAATTGACTTGTCGTTTTTCTGTGTAACTAAACTAAAAGCCTGAGGACACTGAAAACCAACGAGCTGAGAGCAAAACAGCTGATTCTCACCAAATCGTTTGAAAGCTGTGAATCACATGAATGAAGCCTGATGTGTAGCCAAGCTCCGAATGGTGTTTACACGCATAAAGGGACAAATTAATTAAGCGCTACAGAAAACAACTTTATGTGGATTATGAAAAAGAAACAAAAAAAAAAACGAATGTTATGATTCTTAGCTGCAGTAACTACTGTTGTCCAACAGGGGGCAGTTTCTGTACAGGTGGAGTACAGGTGAACAGGGAGTTCATCAGAAAACACAGTGGCTGAACCAGACAGGAAATGTACCAACGAAACCAAAACTAGGAGCTAAAAGAGCCGAAAAAGCTCCGAAGAGCCGCAACGATACTTTAACGTTACAGAGACGTGATCCATACTCAGGGTCTAAAAATAAAAGCACCTGTTCGGTGTTGACTATGAGAAATGTCGTATTTCTCGGTGTTAGCTGTTACTCAGATGGCTTATTTACTGACGAATCTCTGTCATCCAACTCAGAGATGTCATCCGACACTGCGACTTGGTGTGGAATGTAAAACGTTAGGCAACCCAGTTCAAAGCACTAAGACGAAATTAAACTGTGCAGTTTTAAGTGTCGGTCCTACTGACGTGAACAGGACCGACTGATCGATTGATTGGCTGGTTGGCAGCGTTATCGTTGACGTTAGCATGACAGTGTCTCTTCACAGAGAGAACGGGATGAGCGTTGTCCTGTCCGTCCTCTCGGACTCTGCAGGAAGAGGAAGAGGAGGAGGAGGAGGAGGAGGAGCTCCTCACTCCCTCATGCAGATGTTGCACCTCCCGATGTTCTCCCTCTGCTGCTGGCTGCCCTTCAGCGTGCTGGACGACGTGTCGGAGGACGAGGCCGTGCCGTCCACTCTGGTCAGCCAGAAGCTGTAGATGTTGGCGAAGTAGTGGCAGGTTCCTCTGGGCCCCTGACACTCCACGAAGGGCTGCGCCCTGAAGTCCGTTAGGCAGCTTCCCGATGACGTCAGAGACTGGCCGCCGCCCTCATCACCTGCTCCTGTATGCTGCAGCCACACACAGGAGACACTTCATCAGCTCAGCATTTTAGCATCAGTAGCAGCGGAGGTGATGTAGTAACTCGTAATAGCAGTGGAAATGTAATTTCCTAGAGCTGCAGCTAACGGTTATAGGCTTTACTGATGAATCTACCATTTAATGAATGAATCGTTCCATGAATCCATGAATTCCATGAATGAAAATACCAGAAAACTGTGAGAAAATCACATTTTCCTGAAAGTCAAACTGCTTTTTGTGTCAACAGTCCAAATTACATTTTCAAAAACTAAGAAAAGTAATAAAAGCAGCAAATGGCTGTAACTGGAGCCAGCAAGTACTAGCAGCTAACTAGTAGCCAAACCGAATATACAGAGTGTAGCAGTAGTGTTGGTGTAGCAGTAGTGTTGGTGTAGCAGTAGTGTTGGTGTAGCAGTAGTATTGGTGTAGCAGTAGTATTGTTGTAGCAGTAGTGTTGGTGTAGCAGTAGTGTTGGTGTAGCAGTAGTATTGTTGTAGCAGTAGTATTGGTGTAGCAGTAGTATTGTTGTAGCAGTAGTATTGGTGTAGCAGTAGTGTTGGTGTAGCAGTAGTATTGGTGTAACAGTAGTGTTGGTGTAGCAGTAGTATTGGTGTAGCAGTAGTATTGGTGTAACAGTAGTGTTGGTGTAGCAGTAGTATTGGTGTAACAGTAGTGTTGGTGTAGCAGTAGTATTAGTGTAGCAGTAGTGTTGGTGTAGCAGTAGTATTGGTGTAACAGTAGTATTGGTGTAGCAGTAGTATTGGTGTAGCAGTAGTGTCGGTGTAGCAGTAGTATTGGTGTAGCAGTAGTGTTGGTGTAGCAGTAGTGTTGGTGTAGCAGTACTGTAGCTGTAGTAGTAGCATTACTTGAGGGACTGCAGTACCCACCATGAGGAAGGAGTATCCAGTCCACAGGCTCCTCCATCTTGGGGGGCACTCTGGTAGACTAGAGGTCTGGCTGTGCAGTGCGACGGGGGCGGAGGGGGCTTCACACACCACGCAGCGACTGATGTGTTCTTTGATGGAGGCTCCGCCCACGGGAATACTGGGAACCGCGGCAGTTGTCGACAGCCAATAGGATTTGTCGTTACGGCTGGCGTAAGAGCAGGTTCCCATGTTGCAGGAGGAGAACGGCATGGTTGAAAAGACCCGCATACAGGAACCTGCCTGACCTGGAAAGAAGAATTACAAGTATTAACTGAGGTAAAAATGATAGTTTTCATCTAGTTTGACTTGATGAACATTTGACTGTGAGATTTGATCGTACCTTCCACTCACGTCCACTTTGAATTTGCATGTAAATGTATCCTAACTCTCAGGGAAATCTTTTTTTTGGAGTATTTTAGAGGGGAAAATGACCTATCCAAACTGCACGGTTTTTCCACAGGGATACCTCAAGGCTCTATGCTCAGCCCCTTTCTCTTCTCAATGTACACAACCTTACTGATAACATCCATCTGCCGGAATCCCATAAAGTCCACCAGAAACCCACAATGTCCGCCTGTAATGATTGATAACCAACTAATCTTAAAGGTTCATGTCAATGCTGTTGCTTGGTCATGTGGATTTATCTGTTCCAACTCTAGGACGTGAATGCACATCTGGTCTTCAACCATGACAAACTACTACCTGTCACCCCACTTTTTATAACCTCCACATTTATAGTGATGAGAATCATAGAGAGTTAAAATAGCCAAAGCTTGTGCATCTACTCTTATTTGACTTTATCTTGTAATGTGACCACAAATAGAGACATTAAACTGTTAAAACGTGTACCCAGATCCTGTGTGTGAGCCTTCTCCTGACCCTCCAAGTACAGCAAACTGTATCCGTCCCACAAAGCCGCCATGTTATGGGGACAGGTGGGAACTGTCATTGACTGGCTATGCATCACCAACAGGAAGCCAGAGTTCAGGATTTGGGTTGGTCCTGGGGGTCCGGGGTCACCGATTACACCTGGATCACCTGAGAGACAATGAACACAATCAGTGCTGATCCACTGCTTGAGATAAGTTCAGCACCTGTGCGGTGTTTCAGCACTGAAATCTCATTGAAAATCAAAAACTGACAGATGCAGGTCTCACCCTTGGCTCCCTTGTTGCCAATCTCCCCCTGCAGGCCTGGTTTTCCTCTGTCTCCAACTGGACCTCTTGGCCCCTCAGGGCCTATTCGTCCCAGGGCCCCTGGTTCTCCCTTCTTACCTGAAACACATCATTAACCATTATAACCTTCCATCTGACTGTAGTTTCAGGCCTGATGCTTTTATTTTGTTAAAAAATATCTTTTTGTTGGCTGACTTACCTCTAAGTCCCATGAAGCCGCTCTCTCCTTGGGCACCAACCCTTCCAGGGGGGCCAGGGGGTCCAGGTGGGCCAGGTGGGCCTGGTAGGGGTGGGGGGTAGGTGGGGCAGGGAGAGACTCTGCCCTTCTCCCCCTTGGGACCAACTGGTCCAGTAGATCCCTTCGGTCCTGGAGGCCCAGCAGGTCCAGGACAACCTCTAGGACCCGGAATTGCAGGCAGTCCCATTAGTCCCGGAGACCCCCGTTTACCTGGGATAGGACACACATACAGGCCTGTGACTAACTGACAGTCCCTGATACCCTTGTATATATAAATATATGTGTTGTCTACTCTCCAGACTGGGGTATCTTTTCTGGTGGAACTGCAGTACTGTGTGTGGGAGGCTGATCTGGTCTAATGCAGACCTGTCAGCAGGAACATTTTGGGATATATCAGCCTCACCTTTAACCCCTTGATTTCCAGGTATGCCTGGGAGTCCTGTGGTGCCTGGAGCCCCATTTTCTCCTTTTTGTCCCGCGCACCCTGGGCCCCCGTTGTCACCATCATCTCCAAGTATGGGGGGGTTTGGGCCTGGGTCCCCCATGTCCCCAGGGCATCCTGAAACACCAGACCCAGGTTAGAGATGAACCAGTGATGTCTCTGTTAAACCACTCAGTGCATTCAACTAAAGTCTGACCTGGATCTCCATCTGGTCCAGGGCAACCGGGGTCTCCAAGAAGCCCTGGGATTGGAGCTTTGCATTCTGGTCCTGGTTGACCTGGTGGTCCACTCTCTCCTGGTAGTCCTACAACAACATATGGAGACCACAAATCCTCATGAACAGAACATTTACATCTGTAACCTGCTGAGAAGTGCACTGCTACAGACCGTTGGATCCCGGAGGACCTATAGGTCCCGGGGGCCCAGGCTGGGATGAACCATAGGGGCCTAGAGGACCAGAAGGTCCCTTATCCCCTGGAGGACCTTGAGGACCTTGAGGACCTTGAACACCTAGGCCTAAAGAGATAGACAGACACATGTGATGCTGACGACTCAACAAAACAAAGTCTTCGATTCTCGTAAAAATCAAAATGATCTTTGAGATGTTCGTCTGTAAATGTGTGTGAATGTGAACCTCTGGTCCCCATGTCTCCTTTAACTCCTTTCAGTCCATCCAGTCCATGAAGTCCCAGTGGTCCAGTCGGACCTGGTGCAACAAAATCATTTCTTGACACTCTGAATCTCTCTAGAAACATGTTGAGTGTGGACGACATTTTACATCTGCTCAGTAATAACAAGATAATAGTGGTGTATTAGTTTAATAATGAGATAATACTAATGTCATTTATTACATGACTGTGTTAATTCTTGATTCTGATTGATTAGCATTGTACAGACTTTTATTTCTGAAGAACAGACAGTTGCTAGGGACACAAAAACTCTGGAGGACCATGCCAGTCATAACAATCTGCATTAATAGGTCTGGTAAGAAGTGCTGAAGTTGGTCAATCACATTTGAAACCAGACGTGAAGATGTAGCTAGCAGCTGGAAAGGACATGCTGCATCTGTGCCGGTTCTCACCTTTGAGCCCCGGGCAGCCCTGGTCACCTGGAGGTCCATCAGCTCCGGCCTCACCGGGAACACCTGCAGGACCCGAACGACCTCTGGAGCCCGGGGGGCCCACCACACCTGATAGATAGACAGAGAGAGACAGGTAGATACAACGATAAAAAGAAAACGATAATCTTGCCAGGCTTTGACTTCTCTGTTTGTCCGAACCACAGTTTAGAACAATCGGGTCACAAGATGACGCTTGTCAAATTCTTTGAAAGTGCTTCCCTTTTCAAACAGTTTCTATCTGCCCCCCTCAGGTCACGACCAGGGGTAGAAAACCCTGGTCCTAAAGAGCCACCGTGGGTGCTGGTTTTCGTTCCAAACAAGCACTAACGTCTGATTCTACTAATGAAGGTCCTTAGCAAGGGCTCTGATGGTTAATTAGTAGAATCAAGTGTGTTCCTGCTTGGTTGGAACAAAAACCTGCACCCACATGAGCTCTCTAGGACCAGAGTTGCCAACCCCTGGTCTAGATCTTTTACTGAGACTTCATGAAAATTGTCATAAGAAAACCTTTGTTATGATTTGGTGCCTATAGGATTCATTCAGTCCAGGTGTACCTGGTAGACCCATGTCACCCCGGTCGCCTTCATCTCCTTTGCATCCCTTCTGCCCTGGAGGCCCGATGAAACCATGTTCTCCACAATGCCCCTGAGGTCCAGGTGGACCTAAAAGAGGGAACAAGAACAAATGCTGTTCGTCACCATGTCTGTTCCTGTCAGAGAGACCAGACCGTCCTACTGCAGCAGAACCAAAATCAGAAATTTACCTAACAACCCTTGGTCTCCAGGGAGCCCTTTGTCTCCAGCTGGACCAGGACAACCTATTGACTCTCCTTTATCACCTGGGGAACAACCACACAGTTTACAGCACTGAAAACAAACCATTACTGTCTCTGGGTTGGAAAGATGCTGAAATTAATGTTTCTGTCTCACCTTTGGCTCCAGAACATCCTTGGTGTCCAGGTTCACCGGGTTTACCGGAACATCCCGGGTCGCCCTGCAGCCACAGACACATAAAGATCAACATTTCTAAACATTAAACCTCAACGATAACGCTATTTTCAGCAAATGTACAGCTTTATCTCAGGCATAATAAGGTTTTCCTTGACCTTACCGAAGATTGCTGTGACCATCCTCAGACTTTTCATGTGGTCTGGATGTGTGTGACGTTGATCTTACCGGATCTCCTGTCTCGCCGGGGAAGCCAATGAGTCCTGGCGGTCCTTGGCGACCAGCTGGTCCTGGAGGCCCCAGTTTGCCAAAGGGACCGGGGGGTCCTGGGAGTCCTATACTGCCTGGGGGCCCAATGACCCCTGGATACCCCGATTTACCGGGAGCACCGCGCAAACCTTTATTTCCTGCAAAGACAGCAGATGTGTAATGTTGGAAAGATGCAAACTGCGGTAGAGCATTATGGGAAATCAGAGAAAACAGACACAATTTACAGACAAACGCAGCATTGTACCTGAATGCATCACTGTATCTGAACATAATACTGAACCTAAACGTAGCACCACTGTCTGATGTCACAACCACAAATAGTCTTCATGGTAACAGAGTCACGGTGGCACTGACCTCGGGGTCCAGGAAATCCATTGAGGCCGGGGGGTCCCGTATTTCCTCTTTGGCCTTTGATGAAGACAAACTTTGTCTGTCCTGGAGGCCCTGGAATCCCTCTACAGCCTGCAGGGACACACAATTTAAATTGGATATGCAACATGCCCCAATGGTGATAGGGATAACGTTATAAACTGATATAGTTATATACTAATGCTGATATGTTATATGTTATACTGTTGCTGCTAACCTGCAACAGTATCATGGTAGTACTTCAGAAACCAGTAGTAATACTGCAGTAGTAGTACAGAAGTGTGTACCTTTCTCCCCTTTCCGTCCTTCACATCCTGGGGTTCCGTCCCGTCCGTTAAACCCTCTCTCCCCATTCCTCCCTTGCACTCCCGGGGCCCCACTCTGTCCTGTGGGCCCTGGACCTCCATCTCTGCCAGAAGGCCCCGTTAGACCTGGACCACAGTGAACACAGTGAGTCCAGTGTAGTACAGTTAAGTAGAATGGAATCCAGTGTAGAATGGTGACTAAAGTGGAGCTCACCTTTATTACCGTCTGGTCCCGGCAGTCCAGAGTCTCCAATGGAGCCAGCGGGACCCTGAAGTCCCGGGTACCCAGGAAATCCTGGAGAGCCTGCTTTACCGGCAGGGCCACGGGGACCAAAACCTGAAGGACCCATCTCCCCATTGTCCCCCTTCTCCCCCAGAAACCCTGACCAGGAGCACACAACAAAATATCTTTTAGAAAGTGACAACAACATACATTAATACTTAGATATTCTTATATGTTTGTAATCTGTTCTGTATATGAGGAGCACCTATAGGAGTTAGAGTTTACCTGGGGGTCCAATTGGTCCCTGAGGGCCAAAGAGCCCCTTGGAACCAGGTTTTCCTGCATCACAGAAGTCCGGTGAGGGCCCCAGGGGACCAGCTATGCCCTGGGCCCCATCCTGTCCTCTCTGGCCCTTTGGCCCAGGGCCTCCAGACAGACCAAGGACTCCTAGACAATACAGGAAATAATTTAAGTTGTGGACACCCGCTCCTCAGTTTCCCTCTCAAAAGCCCAAAATGGTTAGTGTTGCACGTCTCTTTAATCCAGTGAGACCTGAGTTATGTAATTTACCTGGAAATCCTTTGTTTCCCGGGGGGCCAGGAACCCCTTTAGGTCCCTGAGAGCCCGGTTCACCAGGGAAGCCGATGGGTCCAGAGGGCCCAACATCAGAGTCCCCAGCTGGTCCCTTCAACCCAGAAGAACCCGGTAGTCCCAGAGACCCTGGTATTCACAGAGTCAAACATAGTGTCAACCTCTTTATTAAAATAGGTTTATAAGGTTATACAACAGGCCCTGGGACCTTTTTGCTGTGAGGCTGTATCATATCACAGGTCTATAAGGTCACAACACAGGTCTATAAGGTCACAACACAGGTCTATAAGGTCACAACACAGGTCTATAAGGTCATATCACAGGTCTATAGGGTCATAACACAGGTCTATAAGGTCACAACACAGATCTATAAGGTCACAACACAGGTCTATAAGGTCACAACACAGGTCTATAAGGTCATATCACAGGTCTATAGGGTCATAACACAGGTCTATAAGGTCATATCACAGGTCTATAAGGTCATATCACAGGTCTATAAGGTCATATCACAGGTGTATAAGGTCATATCACAGGTCTATAAGGTCATATCACAGGTCTATAAGGTCATATCACAGGTCTATAAGGTCATATCACAGGTGTATAAGGTCATATCACAGGTCTATAAGGTCATATCACAGGTCTATAGGGTCATAACACAGGTCTATAGGGTCATAACACAGATCTATAAGGTCATATCACAGATCTATAAGGTCATATCACAGGTCTATAAGGTCATATCACAGGTCTATAAGGTCATATCACAGGTCTATAAGGTCATATCACAGGTCTATAAGGTCATATCACAGGTCTATAAGGTCGTATCACAGGTCTTTAAGGTTGTATCACAGGTCTATAAGGTCGTATCACAGGTCTATAAGGTCATATCACAGATCTATAAGGTCATATCACAGGTCTATAAGGTCATAACACAGGTCTATAGGGTCATAACACAGATCTATAAGGTCATATCACAGATCTATAAGGTCATATCACAGGTCTATAAGGTCATATCACAGGTCTATAAGGTCATAACACAGGTCTATAAGGTCATATCACAGGTCTATAAGGTCATATCACAGGTCTATAAGGTCATATCACAGGTCTATAAGGTCATAACACAGGTCTATAAGGTCATATCACAGGTCTATAAGGTCATATCACAGGTCTATAAGGTCGTATCACAGGTCTATAAGGTCGTATCACAGATCTATAAGGTCATATCACAGATCTATAAGGTCATATCACAGGTCTATAAGGTCATATCACAGGTCTATAAGGTCATATCTTAGGTCTATAAGGTCATATCACAGGTCTTTAAGGTTGTATCACAGGTCTATAAGGTCATATCACAGGTCTATAAGGTCATATCACAGGTCTATAAGGTCATATCACAGATCTATAAGGTCATATCACAGGTCTATAAGGTCATATCACAGGTCTATAAGGTCATATCACAGGTCTATAAGGTCATATCACAGGTCTATAAGGTCATATCACAGGTCATATCAGGTATACTAGGTATATAACATTGAATATGTTTATAATGTACAGTGTGAAGTACTGACTTGAGGTTACTTGAGGTTGTGTTTGCTTTAACTCTTAGTACAGTTGCTATTTATAGTACAAAATTGAACCCATTGTAGTTTCACAGAGGTTTCTCAAGAGCCAGGCTGGAGCTTCATTAAAGCAAAGGTCGATTTTGGTCTGTCTCATAAGTATTCATGAGCCTCTCTTCTGATTGGCTGATTTTCACTTAGTCAAAGGTGAAGTACCTGGGTCTCCACCATAACTGACGCCTTCAGGTCCTTCCTCTCCTATATCTCCGACGACACCTGGAGGTCCTGGAGGAGGAAGACAGTACTGATGATATACAGGCAGTGTGCACATCCTGGGCTGGTGAGGCTGTGTGGACAGGTGAAGTACCTTGTTGCCCAGGTGGTCCAGGAAGTCCAGGCTCTCCTTCCGCTCCTTTAGGTCCATCGGGTCCAGTGATGCCACGGAAACCTGGAGCACCCGAAAGGCCTCTGGCACCTTCAGAGACAGACGGGTGAGGAGACTCAGATGGGTAGGGGGGTTAGACAGATGGTGTTTACCTGAGGCGTTTAATTGAAAAGTTTACCTGTATTTCCTTTCTCTCCCTTCTCTCCTGGGGCTCCGGGGTTTTTGGGTGCACAGGGAAGAGTGTCACCTGCAGGGACAGGAAGAGGAGGAGTCATACAGGAAGGGGAGGAGTCAGGCAAGAAGAGGAGGAGTCAAACAGGAGGAGAAGGAAGAGTCAGACATGAGGAGGATCCAAACAGGAAGAGACAGGATCAGACAGGAACTGGAGGAGTCCAAAAAGTAGAGGAGGAAAAGGAGAAGTCACATGACTAATGACACTGATGTCAACCTGATCCTGACCTTTAACCCCTTTAGGCCCTGGGGGGCCCAGCAGTCCTGGTGCTCCCGGTTCGCCAGGGTCCCCGCGTTGTCCCACTGCTCCAGTTACACCTGGTCCTTGGGGCCCTGAAGGGCCTGATAACCCGTGTGGCCCCGACAGGCCCAAGAGGCCCCGGTCTCCAGGAGAGCCAAATAAACTCTCACCCTGCCGTGAGGAAACAGAACTTCAGATCTTCCCACCTATACTCAGACAACACGAGTCAGACCCTGTTGAGGGTTCACGTGGAGTAGCTTACAGACCTGGGGCCCAGGGTTTCCAGGGGCCCCAGGGGGCCCGTCGGTTCCTCTTCTCCCTGAGAAGCCTTGCCTGCCTGCAGGCCCCTGCTGGCCCCTGTCTCCCTTCTCCCCTGGAGATAGAAGTCCAATCAGAACCATTGAGACACTGACATAACATCACTACACAACAAATTCATATACATTTACAGACCACCTAATCAACCACATCCATATGAGTATTTACCAGTATTTACATGATTTTACATGTATCACTGATAGTGCAGCAGGCTGAAGTCTACTGAGGTACAGATTAATGATGATCAAAGATTGCCAAGTATTATAATGAGAAAGGATGGTCTCCAGTCTGCAATGAAGTCACAGTCATCAGAGATTCAAGGTCAGTGGTGTGAGGTTAAAGGTCAGACATTAAATGTCAGAGGTCAGTAGATGGACGGTTGGGAATGAGCTCTTTCATAATAAAACTCACCTTTGATGTCCACCATAACGAAATCTCCCTTCTGACCTTTGAAGCCTTTGACCCCTGGAAAACCGCCCAGGCCCTGTTATCAATCAATCAATCAATCAATCAATCAATCAATCAATTACAGTGAACCCCTGGCTACTGATGTGACCTTTGACCCTACTCACCTGTTGCCCACTATCTCCAATATCTCCAGGTGAACCTCTCAATCCTCTTGACCCCTGGATTCCTGGGACTCCTGGAAGACCAGTCAACCCTGGTTCACCTACAGGGCCAGCAGGGCCCCACATTGTAACCGGGGGGCCACAAGCACATTCGCCACTATGACCTGAAACACACACACACACACAAGCAGATGTAAGACATTGATATAGATCAGAGGTCCTCAGGGATCCATCCTTGGGCCACTGTTCTTATCAAAAACAGCAGACCGCTATGAAACTATCACATGATACAAAGTCCCTACATGTCTGTTTGTCTCTGTAACCCTTTTACCCCCACAAATGATAAAAAAAACTATCACATGACCATTAGTCTAGACACTACCTTTAAATCCTGGGAAGCCAAGGGCCCCTGGGGACCCGTGTTCTCCTGGCTCTCCAGACTGTCCCGGGGACCCGGGAAGACAATAACGACCTGAAGAGAAAAAACAGGAACAGTTTATGGGATGTCCCTCGCCAACAAAATCCCTATTTGACTCGTTGTTGCACATTTATATTAATTAATTATTTAAATATGTAGATTTTGGGGCATCAAAATAGTAAAATGCAAAAAAAGGACTCTTGAATCAGATGATTTTTCATGATAATCACATATCATAGTTGAACAAACTAGGCACTTTAGACTTTGGTGGAGGAAACAGGTGTGACATCAACGGTAGCCGCCGTGTTCTCATACCTGGACTTCCTGGTTCTCCTTTTGGTCCTGGGGGTCCTAGGTGTCCTGGTTTCCCAGGTTCTCCAGGCGTGGGTTCATCTCTATACACCTGACCTGGATCTCCTCTCTCACCTTTGGGACCTGGAATTCCTGGTTGACCCACAGCACCGGCCGGTCCTGAGGAGGAACATTACTTGTAGCACCTTATATCTTTATCTATCTAATTATTCAACATCACTATTCATCAGGACACATCATGCTGCCTTGTTCATGGGGTGCAGGTTCTGACCAGGTATGGATCTGCCAGGGTGTCCTGGAGGGCCGTGTATCCCCATCCGCCCCATGTCTCCAGGATCGCCAGGATGTCCAGGGTACCCAACGTCCCCGATGTCACCTAATTGACAGAATTAGCATTAGCATTAAGCTCATTCATGCTGTTGTGTGATATGTGCTAACATCCAAATGATTTGATTTGATGAGACTCAGAGATATCAGACTAGCTAGAGGAGCTAAGATGAACTGTCCTCTCATACACTGTGATGGGCTGTGGGGACATAAGTGGACATGAGGAGACATGTGGGGACATGAGGGGGTGTGAAGGGACGTGGTGGCAGCACGATGCTGTGAATAAGAAAACCAAATAAAACTTACTATCAGGCAGAAAGGGAAGTCTATAAAAAAGGTTTGAAAGCAGAAACAGTGTCAGCAGAAATCATCAACATCGAATACTGGATGAATGTTCCAGAGCTGAAGGGCCAGCACAAAGACTGGTCACCCTTTGACCTCAGTCTGGATTCTGGGTGCCTTTAATATATGGTATAAGTGGACCAAGCAGGGGCTGGACTTGATGAGCCCCTCAGATACAGCTGGGTATCATCTGCATAACTGTGAAGTCAGATGTAACGGTAACGTTTGATATGGCCGAGTGTTAGCATGCTCCAATGTGTTAGCATGATGCAACATTGGATCCTTGTCGTAAGTTGTCTGGGCAACTGATGAAGACAATTAATCAATAGAGACATAATATTTTAAGAGGTTCAGGTGATTCTCATTCACTCAATGGTATCAAACGCCAGCAGCATTAGTATAGAGCAGTGTCCTGAGTCTTCAGCCATTTCTGGGCATGTGTGACTGTTATTATAGCGATTCTGTGCTATTTAGCTTGAATGAGATCTACATATTAGTTGTTCTCCCTCTGGACCTAATGAAGCCCTGTCCTGTCCTCCTTAACTGGGTCCTTTTCCAGATCATCAGACTTTGGTCAAAGTCCAATTATGATTGAACTGGACTGAAAGTTCATCTGTAATATCTGAAGATCAGTATACTGATCCATACCTGTGTGGGTGATTTCCAGGACCTGAAGGAGGCCTTTAGCACCTGGATCTCCCATCATGCCCTGGGAACAGACAGACTTATTACATCCTGAACATATCTGACCTCAGAGACAAGCAGCAATCACTTCTTTCTTCTTTCTTTCATTCCTGATTTCCTTCCATCTTCCCTCCCTCATTATATCCTTCAATCTCTTCCCCTACTTTATTTCCTTCCATCCTTTCTCCCTCATTAAACCCTTATTTATCAACCTATTATTTTGGTGCGATACCAACGAGCATCAATAGGGGGCAGCAGGATTAAATACAGCAACATCCTAACGTTCTAAGTTTAGTGTAGAGTTCTCTATATTTCTCTATATTTCTCATTTCTTTTAATCAGAAACACCACAAAAAAACAAAGAAACAAACTGACCTTCGGACCTTCTCGTCCAATCAGACCTGGAAGTCCTGGACTTCCCAGAATCCCCTGCAGACAAAGACATGGTTAAAACAGAACCTAACCTTGTTAGCCATCATTCGGCAATGTCATTTGGGTTTAGAGGTGGTTTCGTTCCATTTCCCCATTAGATGGAACATTGGAATTGAATTTATGCACTTGTCAACCTGGGTCATATTTTCCTAAAATGAAATTTCAGCAGCACATTTCACAGCCAACATGCTAAAATACAGGCAGGACATCAATGTCCAGCTATGTTTGTTATCAGTCTGGTGTGGGTAGGAGCCTTCTCAAATCTGGAGAGTCTCGTGAGAGTTGTGTTTTCTCTGGTAAACTTTTTTTTGTAACTTTTGGGATCAGAACAATGATTTCTCTTTAGGTTCACTTCTCAGCCTGGTGGTAGAGGACAGTTGTCACCATGGAAAAAATGTTTGTCTTTTGGTGTGAACAAAGCATTCTGGTAACAAACCAAGCCTGACAGAGGTGGAGAGTAAGAGGACAAAGTTTAGAAAACAAGTTAGGAAAATAGGGTTTGGGTTGAAAAATGCAAATTCAGCCAGTGATATGGACCCAGACCACACCCTGCCAGGGAAAATCCTGGTTTCTGATTGGCTGGCAGGTGTTTATCAGGAAGATTCTTAATCAAAACACAACTGATGAACAAAATCCTTATAGTAAAAAATAGGAAGTTTGTGTTTTATTGACCCACCTTGACTCCCTTTTCACCAACGCGACCAGGATTTCCATGGAATCCCTAAAACACACAAACATTTTAAACATCAGGATTCTCATTTAGAGTTTAATCACCACATATCAACCCTGATTCACGCTTCCACACCCTGAGTCCTGGAAATCCCACGATCCCCTTCTCTCCTTTGATTCCAGGAAGGCCATCCAAACCCTGAAACCACATTTCCATATCAGTTTACCCATGCTTTCAGTAGAAACATCTGTTCAGGAGAAGCCTCTTCTCAGAGCCAGATGTGCTAGAGGTTAAATCTGACACTGGACCTACCGGCAGTCCCTGAGGGCTACAGACACCTTTGATGCCTGGCGGACCCTGAAAATACAACAGAACCCAATATTAGAACCAGTAGAAGGGCAGCAGTGACTGCAGCAATGGTCTGACTACAGATTTACAGTTACAGTAGTAGAAATGCAGGACTGTGGCTAAAGCAGCAATTTAGTGGGTTGGTTCTGGCCCCCAAGCCACACCCCTGGTCTACAGGCTGTAATCTGATTGGCTAGACCCCACTTACCTGTGCTCCTTTGATGTACAGGTCTTCTGGAGGGTCAACATATTCAAATGGCCCCGGAGGCCCCTGGAGGCCCTGCTCCCCCTATGGGACAGACAGAGAACTGCAGTACTGCTACTACAGAGTACTACTAGTGATACTACAGAAACTGCAGCTCTTTAAGCTCTTCTGATTATCGTTCCAGGGACGTCACTGCAGATGTTTTCCTGCATCTGTCAGATGAAAAGTCACCTGCAGTGATGTCGCCTGGAAGGCTGAAGGAGGAATAAATGTTTTCATACCTCGTCTCCTTTCTGTCCCGGTAGAGATCGACCTTTTTCTCCCTGAAACACAGGAACACTTCAATATATGTTATATATTCACCTGTCATTAATGTTATATAGTCACATGTTATTACTGTTATGTATTCACCTGTCATTAATGTTATATATTCACCTGTCATTAATGTTATATAGTCACCTGTAATTAATGTTATATAGTCACCTGTTATTACTGTTATATATTCACCTGTCATTAATGTTATATAGTCACCTGTAATTAATGTTATATAGTCACATGTTATTACTGTTATATAGTCACATGTTATTAATGTTATATAGTCACCTGTCATTAATGTTATATAGTCACCTGTCATTAATGTTATATAGTCACCTGTCATTAATGTTATATAGTCACCTGTCATTAATGTTATATATTCACCTGTAATTAATGTTATATAGTCACCTGTTATTACTGTTATATAGTCACATGATATTAATGTTATATAGTCACATGTTATTACTGTTATATATTCACCTGTCATTAATGTTATATAGTCACATGTTATTACTGTTATATAGTCACATGTTATTAATGTTATATAGTCACATGTTATTACTGTTATATATTCACCTGTCATTAATGTTATATATTCACCTGTCATTAATGTTATATAGTCACATGTTATTACTGTTATATAGTCACATGTTATTAATGTTATATAGTCACATGTTATTACTGTTATATATTCACCTGTCATTAATGTTATATATTCACCTGTCATTACTGTTATATAGTCACATGTTATTAATGTTATATAGTCACATGTTATTACTGTTATATATTCACCTGTCATTAATGTTATATATTCACCTGTCATTAATGTTATATAGTCACATGTTATTACTGTTATATAGTCACATGTTATTAATGTTATATAGTCACATGTTATTACTGTTATATATTCACCTGTCATTAATGTTATATATTCACCTGTCATTAATGTTATATAGTCACATGTTATTACTGTTATATAGTCACATGTTATTAATGTTATATAGTCACATGTTATTACTGTTATATATTCACCTGTCATTAATGTTATATAGTCACATGTTATTACTGTTATATAGTCACATGTTATTAATGTTATATATTCACCTGTCATTACTGTTATATAGTCACATGTTATTACTGTTATATATTCACCTGTCATTAATGTTATATAGTCACCTGTCATTAATGTTATATATTCACCTGTCATTACTGTTATATAGTCACATGTTATTACTGTTATATAGTCACATGTTATTAATGTTATATATTCACCTGTCATTAATGTTATATAGTCACATGTTGTTACTGTTATATCATCACATGTTACTTAACTAAAGGTTGATGATGTATAATACTTACAGGTGGACCCCTGGAACCAGGTAGACCATGGAAACCCTGTACATAAAATAGTTTCAGTCATTTTCAATACAATAATCAATACATTTCAAATATGAGATCAATCAGATAAACAGTCACCATTTAAACCATTTAAAGAGGAGGAGAAAGAAGCTGGAGAAAAGAAGTTTAAAACTAGACTGAGATGATCTTTGCTGCTTCAAATCTAATTAAAAATCTAAACAATAAAACACAGGAAAGTGTAGAATATGGGACATTTAACAGCAGTTTCTCTGGTTAATTAACCCCCGTCTGTATATCAGCATGGATGAAGCCTGATGTCTGGGTCTTTTCTAGGACTAGAGCTCTAGAGCTCAGCAGAACCCCATGATCTAGACCTAGTTAGTCAGGGGTTCATCCTACAGCAACATAATCCACATCAGACCATCATCATATGTCACATGACACGTTCAACCAGGACAATTGTTGATGTTGTGACTCACGCTGGGTCCCTGAAATCCTGCAGGACCCGGAAGTCCGTTCTGACCCGGTTCACCGTGTTCACCCTGCAGACAGTAACATTTCACCATGAGATGTTTCACGTACAGCAACTTTAATGTCTAATAGACAACGAGTGTTTGTTCTCACCCTGAAACCAGGTAGTCCACCAGGCCCCGCTTCACCCTGACAGACAGAAAACCTACGTTCATCGTCACATCAAACACGGTGGAGTAATGAAGAGTCAGGACCTTACGGCCATTGTTTTATAAGTTTTATCATTTCATTAACTTTATTAACTTCAATTTCCCAGAGGAACCTTCTAAAGGATCAATGAATCCTATCTAATCTAATCTA
The DNA here is from genome assembly GCA_030544235.1 of Lepturacanthus savala. Taxonomy (NCBI): domain Eukaryota; kingdom Metazoa; phylum Chordata; class Actinopteri; order Scombriformes; family Trichiuridae; genus Lepturacanthus; species Lepturacanthus savala. The sequence continues at coordinate 2,404,057 of CM060468.1, forward strand.
ATTTAGTCTAATACCCATACATCCGTTTTCTTGGAGAGTTTTAAACCATTTAATCTACTATCTACGTTGTACTGTATGTACTCGTAGTACATGTGTACTTACAGGTATTCCAGGGTACTGTATGAAGTAGATTGATGGATCTCCAGGAAATCCCTTCAGTCCTGGAAAACCCTGAAGAACAAAATAAAGACGTGATAATTATAAAACACACGTCTCGTCGTGTATGTTCCTGCTGTTATTGATCGATTGGAGGTTCTGACCTGTGGTCCATCGGGTCCTTGTTCTCCAGAAGGTCCAGGGTCTCCTTGTCTTCCTCTGGTTCCGTTACATCCGTCCAGACCTGGGAAACCGGGACCGCCGTTCGGACCCGGGTGACCCTGAGGATACAAACGCATGCCGACAGTCTGACCTTTGACCTTTCATCTGAACCAATCAGAGGAGGTGAGAGGCTGGGGGAGGAGCTTCTTACCGGGACGCCCTCTAAACCAGGGAAACCGGGAACACCGACACTTCCCTGAAACAACAACCAGTGTTAAACTGAAGTGGTTGAACCATGTGAAGACGACCAGAACCATGTTTAGTCAACACAAATTACTCAATAACAGACTGTACCACTTCTCCCTTCAGTCCTGGGGCTCCAGTTTGACCCTCATCTCCTCTGTGGCCCTTTTCTCCTGGAGGCCCCTGAGGGCCGGGGAAGCCTGGGGGGCCCTGAGGGCCCTGCCGTCCCAGAGGACCTGGAGGTCCCTGCAAGACACAAACAACAAAGTTAGAAGCTGCTAGAACCTATTGGAACCTCACAGAAGCCAATAAAACCTGCCAGAACGACTGGAACCTCACACAACCTGCCAGAAATATAATGTAATAGAACCTTCTAGAACATGTTGGAACCTTGCAGAACCCAATAGAACCTGCTAAAACCTGTTGGAATCTCACAGAAGCCAATAGAACCATTAGATAACCTGCTAGAATCTGTTGGAACCTCATAGAACCCAATAGAACCTGCTAGAAAGTATTGAAACTTCAAAGAACCTGCTACAATGTGCTGGAACTGTATAGAACCTGCTAGAACCTGTTGGAACCTAATAGAACCCAATAGAACCTACTAGAACACAATTGGAATCTCAACCAACCTGATAGAATCTGTTGGAACCTCATAGAACCTGCTAGAACCAATTGGAACCTCGCAGAACCCAATTGAACCTATTGGTATGTCAAACAACCTGCTAGAATGTGTTGGAACCTCATAGAACCTGTTTTAACTTGTTAGAACCTAATAGAACCCAATAGAACCTGCTAGAACCTATTGGAACCTCAAATAACCTGCTACAATGTGCTGGAACCTCATAGAACCTGCTTTAACTTGCTAGAACCTAATAGAACCCAATAGAACCTGTTGGAATCTCACAGAACCTAACAGAAACTGCTAGAATCTGTTGGAACCTCATAGAACCGACTAGAACCTGTTGGAATCTTGCAAAACACAACAGAAACTATTAGAATCCACCAGAACCTAATAGAAACCAATAGAACCTGCTAGAATCTGTTGGAACCCAATAGAACCCAACAGAAACTTCTAGAACCTGTGGGAATCTCATAGAACTTGCTAATGACACGATTCCTTTAATATCAGCTCAGAGAACCTTTAAAAACTCATTCTGTACAGAGAAGAGAACATCAACAAGATGTTGGTGCAGTTTAAAAACTGCCCACCGGAGGGCAGTGTGACATCACACACACACACACACACACACACACGCTCATACAGTCATTCACAATGGAGGGAAGGTGTCGAAAAATCAGAGATGAGTGAAAAAGGCCTCATACTTATCTACTGACCCAACCCTTAGGTTGGAAACCACTGTATTAAACTAGCTAACTCTATATAAAGGAGACATATTATATGGTTGATAGTTAATAGTCTTCATTTATCAAACGGAATCGTTGACAGTTTAAGTTTCTTCAAACCATGGATTATGTCAAATGTTTAGATGCTGTTTCTCTTCTACCAGCGGTAGGAGGAGTGTTGGGTTGATGGATCAGTGCTTTATTTCATGGTCTGGATTTGGAAAATCTGGATGTTTGATTGTTTTAGCCTAAACCACAATCGTTCTCTAATGCCAATCAAGTGTTTATGTGCCTAAACCGTTAGAAATACACTGCTAACGTGGTAAATGACTATTCTAACTGCAAATGTCTGGTTTTTGGTGCATTTCCAGCAACTATCAGTCCAGTGTTCTAATGGAACAGTGTGTTTGCTCATTGCATCAAAAGGTTAATGGATGATTAGAAAACCCTTGATGCTAACATGTTAGCACAGCTGGTTAGAGAAGCTAAAAAAACTGACCTTCCTTGAAGAAAAATCATTTTATTTCAAATACAAATCATTATTTCTAACCTTCATTATATTTTCTATTCATTTTACAACGAGGTAGTGTAACCACAGCTTAACTTGTGTTGTCTTCATGAAAGTATGAACGTATTAAAATAACATGGAGGTTCAATGTAACTGAAACAGAAACTGTCAACGTTTCACAAATGTTTATAAATTAGTTTAAATCCATCGTGTGCAGTGAACACTCTTCCTTCGCCGGGAGAATTCATCAGCAGTTTTATTATTTTATACTTCATTCCTGAGGCTGTAAATTTTAACTCTAACTCTCTCGTTCTCTCTCTCTCTCTCTCTGTGTATGTGTGTGTGTGTGTGTGTGTGTGTGTGTGTGTGTGTGTGTGTGATGTGATGTGACAGCTCTGATCTCTGTTAGTCCTTTCTCCGTCCATCTTTCTCTGAAATCACTGATCTGTGAAATCACTGAAACCACGATCCTCTCTGCCTGTCTGCTGCCCCCAGCTGTACAAACACACACACACACACACACACACACACACACACACTGGAGGGGTCAGTCTGCATACACACATCTTGTTGTTGTTTACCTGAACAGCTGATGGTAGCGATGCTTACCTTAAAGTCATGTGATGTACACCACATTAGACTCATGTAGACCACTGCAACAACTCCTCAGATCGGTTCCCCTAGTAACAACATTACCATGACAACCCTTTGTGTCGGCTGACTGTATGTGTGTGTGTGTGTGTGTGTGTGTGTGTGTGTGTGTGGAATCTGCTGACTCAGCTCAGGTAAACAGCTGCTAATTTAACAGCAACACTCCTCCTCAAGCTCCTCGCAGAACGAGGCATGTTTGTTGTTTTTACGAGCCGACAGTGAATGTGTCACAGGTCTGTTAACAGAGTCACGCAGCTGCAGCGCTGTGATTGGCTGTCGCGCCTATATGTGTGTGTGTGTGTGTGTTGGCGTGCGAGTGGGCGGAGTCTCACCCTCGCTCCTTTGGCTGGGAAACACTGACAGGTGGAGCAGTCCCGCCCACCGCAAAGCTCCGTCTGGTCGCCCTGGAAACGGAGAGAGAACGGTACAACGTTAATGATATGACGTCAGCATGATGAGTCGTCTTTCTGTAGACATCCAGGTGAGTTCTGCAGGTGAACGGTAACAACCAGGTGGGGGGTGGGGGGGGTGGAGACATCCATCTATCCATCTATTTTCTATACCCACTTATTCTTCATTAGGGTCACTAGGATCTACTGGAGCCAATCCCAGCGTACTTTGGTGAGAGGCAGGGATACGCCTACACCTATGGGTCCCCAATTAACCTAGATATGTTTTAGTCTGTGGGAGGAAGCCAGAGAAAACCCATACAGACCCACAAAAAGGGTCTCAGCTCAAGTCCTTGAACACCTGTGACCTTCTTGTGAATTTCAAAAAAACGCTGCAATGTTCTGGTTTCTCCTAAAATGCATTGACCTCTAACTCCACTTTGACTTCCTGGATCATATTACGTCAACAGTACTTCACACAAGATGGCCCCATACTAGACCTTCACAAACCATGTCAGGTCTTAGCATAGCATAACATAAGCGTAACCTAATGTAAGGATAACCCAAGTGTAACGTAAGCAACAGAAATTATTCGCGACAACTCTAGTCAATGGTTGTGTTTCCACCAGACGTGACACTAGACTTTCATGCTGGTTCCATTTTCGATGGAGCTACTGAAGTTGCGTCAAGTCAGACAGGAAGTCAGACAGGAGAAGCACAAATCAACTGGTCGTTTTTCAAAATAAAACACTATGTGCAGGCTTCCTCCTTCAAACCTATGGCAGAGGAACAAAGAACATACATATTTGACCAAATCAACACCAATTAAACATCAGACAGGTAAAGTGACCTCTTGCGTGTCAGTTTTGCAGGTGGAGCCTTCGAATGTTGGTTACATTACACTTTGCCTATATACCCTGTGAAATCCAGGGGTTAGACCTTAACAAAGCCACGTCAAGTGTCACCCATCACTGGTCGTTAGCCAATCAGGTGGCAGGTGAAGGCCTAGCATAGCATCATTAAGGAACAAGGTCATACCCCCACCATCAAATAACAGTAGAGACAACACTCAACCTACAGCCTAATGCCACCGGCTTTCAAAATGTCTGCATCTTTGACTAGGTCTGAGTTACTTGGAGTGTGTAGGACTCCTCAAGCTGTATATCGTATATCCCCATTCAGCCTAAATATATCAGGATTTGGTGTTGGGTCCATGTCGTGCGGCTCTAAAACAGACCAAATTGGTGACAGTTACCATTGACAAATAAATTAGGAAGACTCTGATTTTCAGTTTTAAGCCACGATGATCCCTGATCCCAGTGGTCCGAGGTAGAAAGTCTTTCTGGGTCCCTTCATTAGGGAAAGAAAAAAGCCTCCTAGGTCACGGGGATCCCAGGAAAAACCATTGCATTTGCAAGTTCTGTGCTAAAAATAAGCTAAATTTGGATGGAGCAGAGGTGACAACATCTTTTTCTTGCATGGTTCTTCTTCAGAACATTGAGAGCAGCTGTTTAGAGTTGTGTCTCTTGTGAATTCGACCTATGAAGGCATAAATTCAGGTACCAGGAAGCCAGGAGCATTGCAGATTCCGATGTCATGGATGCACAAAGCCCGGTGTGGTAAGAGTTCAGGGAGGTCATGGATAAAAAAAGTGGTTGAGGAGGAGGTTTTGTGTTTTGGGGTGAAATTGCTGCTCTGTGTTCAGACAGTGAGGAATGTAAACACTCTACACAGACTGACAAGCATCTCTGAGATCTCTGAGATTCTCAGAAAGCAGACAGCTGATGTGTGTGTATGTGTGTGTGTGTGTATGTATGTGTGTGTGTTAGATACCATCAGTGACAATCATGCCTCATTTTTTTTGACCCACACACTCTTTGAACAGTCTGAATGAGGACAGATGTGAAGCAGCTTCTCTTCATCAGATGATCATAGCTTTAAACTTTAAAATCAGTTCACCACGAACCACCGACTGCTGCTGCTGTCCACAGCACAGTCTCTGTTCATCATACTGAACTGTCACTATACAACATCTCTAACTGTGGCTATATGTGTCCTAGCTAACTGTCGCTATGTGTCCTACCTAACTGTTGCTATGTGTCCTAGCTAACTGTTGCTATGTGTCCTAGCTAACTGTTGCTATGTGTCCTAACTAACTGTTGCTATGTGTCCTAGCTAACTATCACTGTATGTGTCCTAGCTGTCGCTATATGTTTCATAGCTAACTGTCACTCTATGTGTCCTAGCTAACTGTCTCTGTGTCCTAGCTAACTGTTGCTATGTGTCCTAGCTAACTGTCACTGTATGTGTCCTAGCTAACTGTCGCTATGTGTCCTAGCTAACTGTTGCTATGTGTCCTAGCTAACTGTCATTGTATGTGTCCTAGCTAACTGTCGCTATATGTGTCTTAGCTGACTGTCTCTCGGTGTCCTAGCTAACTGTCGCTATATGTGTCCTAGCTAACTGTCTCTCTATGTGCCCTAGCTAACTGTCTCTCTATGTGTCCTAGCTAACTGTTGCTATATGTGTCTTAGCTGACTGTTTCTCTGTGTCCTAGCTAACTGTCGCTATATATGTCCTAGCTACCTGTCACTCTGTGTGCCCTAGCTAACTGTCGCTCTATGTGTCCTAGCTGACTGTCGCTATATGTGTTCTAGCTGTCACTCTATGTGTCCTAGCTAACTGCTGCTATATGTGTTCTAGCTAACTGTCACACTATGTGTCCTAGCTAACTGTCACTCTATGTGTCCTAGCTGTCTCTCTATGTGTCCTAGCTAACTGTCACTATATGTATCCTAGCTAACTGTCACTATGTGTCCTAGCTAACTGTCACTATATGTATCCTAGCTAACTGTCACTCTATGTGTCCTAGCTAACTGTCTCTCTATGTGTCCTAGCTACCTGTCACTATATGTGTCCTCGCTAACTGTCGCTCTATGTGTCCTAGCTGACTGTCGCTATATGTGTTCTAGCTGTCACTCTGTGTCCTAGCTAACTGTCTCTCTATGTGTCCTAGCTAACTGTCACTATATGTATCCTAGCTAACTGTCACTCTATGTGTCCTAGCTAACTGAGATTCTTTAGCATCAGAGACTTGTTGACATGAGAACCACTATCAACAGTGGAATCACCAGCTTTTTGAAAACTTGTTGTAACTAGCAGCAATAATGATAAAGGTATAGAGCTACATATAGATGAATTAATCCATATTTCCAGTTATTTTGAGATGAGAGTAACTTAAAAGTAATGTAATGCCTTATATTTTAAATACAGTAATATTGCAATGTAACAAAATACTATCATACACATCGTGTTCAATATTCCATCAAATTATCCTCAAATGCTGCACCGTCCCAACTGTCTTGTTCATCTTTCTGAAGGTTTGTCTTCTGTGACGGATGCCAACCCACCACTTTTCTACCTACTAGTTTACAGACCTCCGAAGCCAAATCCAATTTTATCTGTGAATTATCTGATCTCCTCTCTCACTTTGCCCTGAAATATGACAACAACGTTCTCATTCTCCGAGACTTCGACGTCCGTATCTGTTGCCCCTCTGACCTGGGATTTTATAAACTTATTTGAATATTTTTAATCTCGGCCAATCTGTAAATGGACCAACCCATTGAGGAGCCTATAGTCAAGCTTTCATCACAACCTCAATTTAACCCGTTAAACTCAAGGGTCCCCCACAGGGGATTTTGGAGATTGCTCCACTAATCATGTACAAATATAGTGAAGCTATATATCAAATTAAACAGGAGAAACTCCACTATGAGCACATATAAGTCATATTTACACACACCAAACACAACTCCAACACCAAGCTAATTAATTAACACATATGAAAATCGGTATACGATCACAAAGCCAACCCACTCGCCACATTTTGATGGCTAGCACTCTGATACTTCATGTTATACAAACCAATGACATCTCATATGAAAGCTGAGACTGTGACGAGTCCAACGGTACCATCAGTGTAGCTTTATGACAAAAACTCAGTAAACTAGCAGCCAAAAAACACTACAGTAAAAAGTCACTTAGTTTGAAGCGACTAACAAAAAATGTGTTTTTTTGTTGCTGTTTTGGGATGAAAATTTTTATTTGAGATCAATAAATGGTTCTTTGTGTTTATTCCAGAGACATACCCGACTGACTATGGGTATGTCCTAAACCTAAAAAAGGGCTGGAGGTCAAGGGGTTAATAATTATTGACCAATTTTTAAATATCTATCATCAAAACCATCATCTCCGTCATCAAACCTCATCTCCTTGTGGTGTCCCCCAGGGTTCCATTCTTGGTCCTATCATCTTCTTCATCTACTTACTTCCTCTAAGTCAAATTATTCAAACTGTCACATGTTCAATAACTGTTGCTCTTTATATATGTTCACTATAAGAGACTTTTATCTCTAAAAGTCTGTAAAATGTTCACCGTCAGTCTTCATATATCATCTCTAGTTGTCACTTATATGTTTAATAACTGTAACTCTTCATGTGTCATCTCTAACTGTCGCCCTTCATAGATGTTCAGTATCTTTCAGTATTTTTTTTTTATGCTGTGGGCCCCAGACAGAGAGTTTCCCAGCATGCAGCAGTGTTTGTGTTGCAGGCTACATTCCTGTGGCGTTGTGTAAACGGGGTTAGCAGTCAGGCGTGGCTATCAGCAGCAGGAATGTGGCTATCGCTCTATCTGCTGTCAGGACTAATGTTCTGTAGCCGTCCGCACTCACACCAGCTCTCTGTCCTCCATCTGTCCTCCGTGTATCCTCCATCATCCCTCCATCTATCCTCCATCATCCCTCCATCTATCCTCCATCATCCCTCCACCTGTCCTCCATATATCCTCCATCATCCCTCCACCTGTCCTCCATATATCCTCCATCTATCCTCCATATATCCTCCATCTATCCTCCATCATCCCTCCACCTGTCCTTCATCTATCCTCCATCATCCCTCCACCTGTCCTCCATCTATCCTCCATCATCCCTCCATCTATCCTCCATCATCCCTCCACCTGTCCTCCATCATCCCTCCACCTGTCCTCCATCTATCCTCCATCATCCCTCCACCTGTCCTCCATCTATCCTCCATCATCCCTCCATCTATCCTCCATCATCCCTCCACCTGTCCTCCATCATCCCTCCACCTGTCCTCCATCTATCCTCCATCATCCCTCCACCTGTCCTCCATCTATCCTCCATCATCCCTCCATCTATCCTCCATCATCCCTCCACCTGTCCTCCATCTATCCTCCATCATCCCTCCATCTGTCCTCCATCATCCCTCCATTTATCCTCAGTCATCCCTCAACAGCATCCGTGATAATTTCACTGGGTTCTGTTAAGGCTTGTGATGTTGAGTGGTACAAATAAACATCCTCCAACTAAACTAAATCCCTCAACTACACTAGACAAATTGAATATGTTCATAATCGGTGGTATAATAGAATGTGACCAGTTTATGTCTATTTCACTGATGTCAGTAGGTTCTTCACTATGTTTTTGCTGATTATATCTTTACTTTCTGTGTCACTAATGTAGTGAAACATCAAGCTGCGGTTTGTTTGCCCTCCTTGTCAAAATAAAAGTCAGTCGGGCCTGACCTTCTTTGTAAGAGGTCAGTCCTAACTGTTACAAAAAAACTGGTGACGTTGTTATAGTTTCTTATTATAACCTACGTATTCAGGTAATAATTTTCTTATAATATTCTTTCTTTCTACTATTTAGTTTATTTCTGTACGGCTCATTTCTACCTGTACATGTATACAAGATATTGTCAATTAAAGATGTGCTATGTGTTGTGATTGTGCTAGGTTGTTTGATTAATGGCTGCTAATCGTCTACATAGTATTGATGAATTCATTTGGATTCAATAAGTTTCACAACAACAAATTTATATCCCTTCAAGTAGAATTCCATGCCTTTATCTTCATTCATCCATGTTTCCAACACCGTAATGATGTTGAAAGACCAGTCAGTCATTTTCTATACCTGCTTATTCCTCATTAGGGTCACATGGTCTGCTGGAGCCAATCCCAGCGCGTTACGGCGAGAGGCAGGGATACACCCCAGATGGTCACCAGCCAATCGTTCACTCACACACTCACACCTACGAGCAATTTAGAGTCTCCAATTAACCTCAGCATGTTTTTGGACTGTGGGAGGAAGCCGGAGTACCCGGTGAAAACCCACGCAGACACGGGGAGAACATGCAAACTCCACACAGAAAGGTCCCAGACCCAGGACCAAGGAGGTCTTGAACCTGTGACCTTCTTGCTGTGAGGCAACAGCGCTAACCCCTGCGCCACCGTGTCACCTGTGACCATTCGAATGTCATTAGATGTTTCTTGATGTGGTCAAAGTTGGCATAAAGACTCCTGCTCCATTATAATGTCCTTGTTGAACTGGTTCTCACCTTTTCATTCTGTTAAAGTGTCTGTCCGTGTCGACGTCTCTGTTTCATCCAGTTTTCCAGACTCAGCAATCCTTTCTGATATTTCCCTCATGGTTTCAGTGAAAGGGCCTTTTCTTCTTGCTGAGTTTATACCTTATTGGTCATATTTCTCCTTCACACTCCTGATCATCGCTGATGTTTTGATGTTCTCTGGTGAAGATCCATTTGTTTTGATCTAGACTTTGCGCTTGTTGTCCGGGTGTGTTGAATCTTTCCTTCTTTTTTTTTCGGCTGTTGGGTTTTCCTGGAGATGTCTGCATTCTTTCTGATGAGATTCTCGTTGATAAACACATCGGATCTTCTCAGCTTTCTGCCCCGCTACAGCAGAGCGACCTTGTGCTTTCTGCTGGTGAATTTCAGCACAACAGCACATGTCGTTAAGGTCCAGTTGGATGTCTTCGGTACCCAGAAACTCTGCCACCTGTTTGGATATCCACTTCTCCTGGTTACAGGAACCCAGTGCTGGTGCTGGACTAGTGAAGGTTGCTTTTCTACAGGCTAGCGCTGGTTAAAGAGCCACGGCATGACATCACTGTACATCATCTGACCACAGACTCATTCCACAGCTAAAACAATACAGCCATGCTCGATATACAACATTCACACATGGGGAAAAATCAACACGGTAAATCATCTTTAGTTTGTTTGATAGTTAATCGTGGTACTGACGCTGGTTTTAAACAACCTTCTCAATGCATCAGACAAAGAACCGAGACATCAGATGCTACTAAAGAGATTAGAGCATCTTGTTGGTATGAACACCCATCCAAATGTTAGACATGGTGTTCCACAAGGTTCCGTGCTTGGACCAATACTTTTCACCTTATCAAGCATTTCAAGCTTCCTCTTCTTTCTATAAATTTCCATTGATATGCAGACGATACCCAACTGTATTAGTTAATGAAGCCAACTGGCTTAAAAAACTTCCAGCACTCTCTCTTAAGGACATAAATTCCTGGATGACCTGCAATTCGGACAAAACTGAACATCTCAGAAATTCACGATCCTGTGTTATAGCTACTTTGGTGGCATCTAATCGGCCTCCAGCACCACCGTAAGAAATCTAGGGTCATTTTTGACTTTCACTGTCTACATTAAACACATTTTAAGCACTGCTTTATTTCACGACATGCAACATAGCAAAGATCAGGCACTTTCTATCTCGTCGTCTAGCTTGTCAAATATTGCAATTCTTTGTCGGGTTGTTCCAAAAAGTTTTTAAGGACTCGCCAGCTGATCCAGATGCTGCTGTTCATATATTAACAAGTACTAGAAGAAGCTCTTAACACTCAAAGGTTCACAGCTAGGTAAAGGTAAAACTATCCTGTGGGACCATCTTCCTTCCCTCCTTATATTTAAGAACGAGTTAAAAATTGTCTTTTTTATGATGAAGCGTATAGTTAGGATCTGCCCAGGTTGGACGAGGACATGGTTATTCTACTATAGGTTTAGACTGCCGGGACTTCATGTGATACTCTGAACATTCATGACCCACTGATGAACCTTTAAACCTGTTTTGTCCCTGTGTTTTCTCCTTCACAGACTATGATGCAGAGCAGCCACTGAAGAAGCCTTCAGTTGTTGGAGGGTCTGACTCTGATGACTCCTGGAAGCCGCCAGGGCTCCTTGCCACCTCATCCTCCACATATTCTATAAATCCTTATATTTCTGTTGTCCTGCCTGTCTGTTCGGAAACAGGGATCCTCCTCTGTTTCTCTTCTACAGGTTTCTTCCTTATATCTTCCTGTTAAAGGGGTTTTCTGGGACTTTTTCCTTGTATGATGTGAGGTTCACAGGGGATGTTGTGTTGCTGTTGCCCCCTGAGGACAATCGGTGGTTTTGGGCAATACGAATAAAACTGATTGACGTGACTAATGTGCTTTAAAACAATGTCTAAGACCATACATTTTCACATATTCTCCCAGATATACTCAGAAACATTCCTTTTCTTTTACCAAAACTAAAAATAAAGACATTGGCAGATATGACTTTAAATGTAAAGCTGGAACAATCTCTTCATCCCTTTTCAAAAACCCAGTATAACCATTTTTCTCCAAACCTCCTGCAGCTGTTTTAATAGTAATGTCTACTAATGCCGTGCCAAAACATTCAGTCAGAAGGCATCCACAGGAAACCACAAACATCCCACCTTCACAATAAAAGCCCAGCTTTTAATAACTCACCCCGAGAACTGCTGATGAAGCTGTCAGGACCACCAGGAAATACCTGAGGGGGAAAACAGACAGATGAGTCAGTATGAAGAAGAAGAAGAAGAAGAAATCTAATTGCTATTCAATGTTTTGATTTTTAGGCCAATGGAGTCAAACATTTGCACTGGCGGCCATCTTGCCACAGGCAGCTCGCTCACCTATAACGATGTATTTTAATGGTGCATGTTCCTTTTAAATCACCAAAACTTGCTCGATTTTCAACCAAATTTTCAAACGGTTTGATTTGTTTTTGACGTGGAACGTCACAGATGTAGTTATGACAAACTTATGTCTGTTTACCAGAGCCAGGTGATGCTGCAGGGGGCGGAGCAGGATGTCAGCAGCATCTTGTCCGCTGCTCAGAGGAAACACTGCCCACACTGTCTGACTCCGCCTCCAGCTTGTTCTCAGCCAATGAGGACGCTGCGCTGATGCGACGCTGCTCGTCGTCCTGCTGAGGAAACAAAGACAAACTAGTATAATATATATAACTAACACATAACCGATCTCATTGTGTGTTTAGCTGAATGAACCGTCCATGGTGAAGTTCCCCATTAGGATTCTCTTGATGCTACACAAGGGGGAATTTCTGAGAGTTTTCTTAAGTATCTGAGGTGAAAGAGTCAGCACCAAGGTCAGAGGTCAGGTCTGGTACTTGAACTTGTCCATTGATTTTATGTCATCCTTAACAGAGAGCCCTGGGGTGCTCCGTGTTTAGGATGATAGAACAGGTCTATCTACAATCTCCACATGGAGTCTGCCCACCAGGAAGTCCAGGATCCACAGGCACAGTGGGGTGATTAATCCCAGATCCTGGAGATTTGTGGAGAGGTTGGAGGGAACTGTGGGAACCATTAGTGTGGAGGACATGCGCTATGGTGTCAGACTGGAGAGGGTCCATTGTGCCGGGTAATGAGGAGCAGATGCAATCCTTGATCATCAGTCCAGGAGTGGAAGCCACTGGTTGGTTTTCTTGTCAGGAATTATGGTGGACTCTTTGAAACGTGTGGGTTTTACAGGTTAAGCCCAACAGAAGTTGTCCAACACATAGATTGAGGACGTAACCATGTTAGGCTCAGAAAGGGTGACAGATGTTAAAGATGGATCCACCAACCTGGTCGTGCTTCTGATGGTCTCAAACTGAACAAAAAAGTTGATTAACTTACTTCCTGTGGACGCATCAGTACTTGACTTGTAGGCTGCAATGTGTTTACCATGTCCTGATAGTTCTGGTCATCCATAGGTTTCTAGTTGTGGAGGATTTAAACTGTAGTTTTGGGGACAGTTGTTAGATGAATTATATCCATCTATTTCAAGATGGATCAAGACTTCCCCTTCAGTGTTGGGCGGAAGACTCAACCTTCTTCCATGAACTGGAGTTAAAACAGTTGCAGGAGACAACTGTCCAACAACAGGGAGCATACCTTTGTTCTTTGGGTTTCACGTTCCCTGGTTTCTTTTTTGACCCCTTTTCTAAAAAGTGTCCTATGTTCCCTGATTTGTTGGGGTTAGGGGTCAAGGTGGCATAAAGGGGAACTTCTATTCCGGCACTTGCCCGTCTGAAATAGATCATCTTGTCGAGAGATGATCTATTCGAGAGAAGATCCACGTATTCCTACAGCACTTCCTTACTATAAATGTTCAACATCCCTTATTATCTAGCGATATACCACAGTCCTTCAGCTGTAGTAGCTGTAATTAAACCTCTCCTAAAAACTATAGACCTGTATCCAACCTTCCCTGGAAGGATCCTGAAGAAATAGTCACCAAACAGTTGTGTGACGTCTGAGGATTTCCATTTAAGATCTAGAATGCATCATAGCACAGAGAAGCATTGGTGAAAGTTTAAAATGGTGTTTTTAATGCATCAGACAATGACACCAATGACCATCAGACCTTCTTGGTATCAAAGGAACTGTATTAAGCTGGTTTAACTTTCAGATTTCAGTTTATTTATGTTAATGATGTAGCTTCTATTCATAGAATAGTTAGATACGGAGTTCCGCAAGGTTCTGTGCTTGGAGCACTACCTTTCATCTTATACGTGCCTCCTTTAGGTAAAATTATTAGGAAGCACTTATTAATTTACATTATTATGCAGATGATATCCAACTATAAGTTAGCAAAACCTCTTCGGGACATAAAATCCTGGATGACCTGCAACTTTCTGTAACTGAACTCAGACAAAACTGGGCCTGAACATCTTAAACATGCTCTACTTTGGAAGGCATCTCCTTGGCCTCCAGCGCCACAGTAAGAAATCTGGCGGCCATCTTTGATCGGGATATGTCTTTCACTGTTCACATAAAACAAACTATGCAACATAGCAGAATTCAGGCACTTAAAGCTATAATTAGCCACAGTAGTTAGCAGTGGTAGTTAGCCACTGTAGTTAGCATCCATAGTTAGCTGCTACAGATAACTGCTGTCGTTAGCCCGTATAGTTAGCTAGCATTCAATGCAAGTGCACACTGAGATGGACTAAACAGTTTTTTTAAAACTAGATTTTCTAATAGTTCTGAATGTTTGTGTTTATGCAAACTGCCGTGGACACATGCTACGAGTTTCAACTTTGATATCATGCATTTTTCTTTTGTTATTTTATACTCACAAAGGTACAAGTGACTTTTACAAGGTACAAATAACTTTGGTCGGGGGTTGTCTCACAGCTTTAAAGATGAATTTATTCAAAAACAGTTTTGATTTAATGTTAGAAGCTAAAACTACAGGTATATATATATATATTATGTAAGAACAATATATTGTAATATAGCAAAATGTAAAACGTTATATAGTTTATTGGTGGTATATAAATACTAGTACACTTTAAATAGTACTGATGAGTACTTTTACATCATGAAAGCAGGGTTTCTACTTGCAGTGAAGTACTTTAATGCATTTATACTATCAAGTATAGCAGTATAAAGTACACATAATACAGTTTTCTGACTAAAAACACAAAGTTTACTGAACTTTTGCAGCTGAACATTAAATTTCTCTGATGCTCACGTTCATACTCTTAATACTGCAGCAGTAGTTGAGTAAAAATACTCTATTACTTCCTCCTCAGCTTCATCAGCGGATCAATTAAGTTGATCAAAGCTGACGTCAGACCCTCTGAAGGTGATGGACGGGTCATCGCCGGCTGATCGGAGGTTAGTGATGCGCTGATCGGGATATCGATATGATCTGATCGGCGCGCGCTGATTGATCGATTGATTGGTTCTTACCTGAAGTGCGTGGTCGGTGTGAAGCGTCACTCGGTCTTCATGTCAGAGGAAACACTGAAAGTTCCTCCGCTCATCAGTCCGCTGCCCCGCAGCTCCGCGCAGCTCCCGCACCGCTCACCTGTGAAGCTGCGCGACGCACCTGCAGCCCCACTTCCGGTCCGCAGACCCCGGCTCCAAAATAAAAGCCGGCCATCGCTGCAGAAACAGGTTTCTGAAGGAGAATCTTCTCCTTCTTCCAACTGGTTGATAATTAAAAACCTGATAATTTTATCTTAACATGAACCTGAACAACATTCTGAATTTAACTAATAATAAATAAAAACTATTAGAAATGATTCTTTCTCAGCTAATTAATAATCGTTTAGACAAAACACTAAAAATGTGCATATATTGATCATATATACATGAATAAACTGGAGTCTTTCATAAATAATGTGATTTATTTTATGTGATTATTTAATATAAATGAAAAAGCGCAAATATTTAAGGTTAATATTTAATGTTATTATTCAATGTGATTATTTACTGTAATAATTTAATGTGATTGCTATAATTATTTAATTTCGTGTGATTATTTTAATGTGAATATTGTGTTTAGTCATGAGGGATGTGACATGTAAAGATGCTTCACGCGCTCGCGGTTTACTTTGAAGCGGCAGACCGGAAGTGCATGAGTGAATGCTGCGGGTTTTGCGCTCTCCATCCCGCAGCAGGTTGCGGTGGCCCGACAGGACCGGCTGCAGCTGCACGGACCGACTCACTGAGCCCAACTTCAGCAGAACAGCGGGAGCCCGAGCCGAGCCGAACCGAGCCGAGCGGAGCCGAACCGAGCCGCGAGCGTCCAGACAGGGGAGTGTGGTGGAGCAGCGGGGGACTCTGCAGCCCCGAGTCCGTCTGCATGGAGCCTCCTGCCGGACCGAGCCGGCGCATCTTCCCGCTGCTGGTTCTGCTGCTCTGCTGCTGCACCGCAGCTCCGGGACACGCCGAGAGGGTGAGCGAACACACCCCGAAACACAGTCAAACTCTTTCTGTTTGTGTGCGTGCGTGAGCGCGTGCGTGCGTGTGTGTGTGTTTGGTGGGGATTAGTCTTATCTTTTCTGCAAGGACTCTTATTGTGAAGGGTTAACTCTGATGATTGAAGTTTGTATTTATTGTCAGTTGTCATTGTCATGAGTGTGTGTGTGTGTGTGTGTGTGTGTGTGTGTGTGTGTGTGTGTGTGTGTGTGTGTGTGTGTGTGTGTGTGTGTGTGTGTACACTCTCAGGGGTCACTCACACTTCACTTTCTATAATAAAAACATCTAAAAGCATGAATCCTATCAGCTGTGGGTTTGTCGTCTAATTAGGATCCAATATTCTCTAATATTCTGAATTCTGTCTGAAACCAGATGCACCTGCACCTGGACTCAGTCTCCTCCTGCTGCCCATACACATAACCTGTGTTCTCTAAGATTCTATTAGTATTTAGTATTAATGTACTTAATAAACATATTAAATTAAACATAACTACCTCTACTTAAAAAACTCAAACACATCCGTACAACTACAAAAACAGGAAGTTTGTGGTGCATTCAGGTGCACCTGGGAAACTCTGAACACTCTACTTAAAGGTCCACAAAGGAGGTTTAAAATTCCATTTTCTCTTAATTTCCTTTGTTGAAATAAAGTCCATCGAATGATCCCAACATATTCAGTTTCAGCCTCTATTTCTGCAGCCGTTTTAATAAGTCGACGCTAAAACCACAACAACAACAACAACATGCCGTTCTACATCAGTCACGTTTGAACCGATCTATTACAAAATCTTATCGGAGCGTCATCAGCAAACGCAAACATCCTCCACACCGCTACCAGCACAGTCTGCACAATCTGATTCTGTGGGAAACGGCAACACAAAAACTAAACAGTGTTAAAACACACCTGAAAAATCAAAGAAACAGCCTTTAACCCCTCCCCCAACCTCTAATAGACTCTTACTGTAGTACACCCAGAAACATGAACATGTGACCGGGGTCTTGGTACACTAACTTCTTCGGAGATATGGTACTCTAAACTTCCTCTGGGTCTTGGTACACTAACTTCCTTGGGGATATGGCACTCTAAACTTCCTTGGGGTCTTGGTACACTAGCATGTTCGGGGATATGGTACTCTAAACTTCCTCTGGGACTTGGTACACTAACTTCCTTGGGGATATGGCACTCTAAACTTCCTTGGGGTCTTGGTACACTAGCATGTTCGGGGATATGGTACTCTAAACTTCCTCTGGGACTTGGTACCCTAGCATGTTCGGGGATATGGTACTCTAAACTTCCTCTGGGACTTGGTACACTAACTTCTTCGGGGATATGGTACTCTACACTCACTCACTTAGGTCAAGATGCCTAAATATGCCCCCAAAAGTCACCAAATGTCAACCTGAAGCCACATCTGGTGAAAAACTAGATATTTTACAGTTTCCTTTTCAATTTAGTTTCAGTCATATTTAGTCAACTTGTATTATTTTGTAGTTTAGTTCAGTACATGTCGCAAAACTTGATAAAATAAACTACATTAAATTAAATACCAGTTGCAGGTTCAAGACCTCCTTGGTCCTGGGTCTGGGACCTTTCTGTGTGGAGTTTGCATGTTCTCCCCGTGTCTGCGTGGGTTTTCACCAGGTACTCCGGCTTCCTCCCACAGTCCAAAAACATGCTGAGGTTAATTGGAGACTCTAAATTGCCTGTAGGTGTGAGTGTGTGAGTGAATGGTGTGTGTGCCCCACGATTGGCTGGCGACCATCTGGGGTGTATCCCTGCCTCTTGCAGTAACATGCTGGGATTGGCTCCAGCAGACCATGTGACCCTAATGAGGAATAAGCAGGTATAGAAAATGACTGACTGACTTTATTTAACCAGCTAATAAACCAATTCTTCCAAGGGTTATTTGAACAAGAAGTTGGCAGTACATGTCGCAAAACTTGATAAGTAACAACGGTGTTATTTAAAAACATAGGCACTGTCTGATTGACTCTTTTTGTCTGTTCAATTAAATGGAAAAAATGTCTAATTTCATCACAGTGAGTGGTTAACGGCGTTGATTTTGTCCCCTTTTCTATTTGTTGACGAATACATTTGATCTAGTCTCTCCCCAAATATATAATTTGCTCCAAATGTTCAACGTGTCAAGATGCATCAAACAGTCTCTTGGACCAACACTGTATGACTAACAGGAAGTCGGCCATCTTGAATCAAATGACTGATTTTTGCAGATTTTCACACATTTGAACCAATTAGTTGTAGAGATTTTATCACCTTCATATACGCTCTGAATTTGAGCAAAAGGGATATCCTGGTCATGTATGTCCTTCAAAATAAAAGCTCCCTTTTTCACATATAACTGCAAAAAACTGACTTGATATCACAGCATTTTAATTGTCTTATGGCAACACTATGCAATTGGACCAACAGGAAGTCGGCCATCTTGACTCTAATGACAGATTTTTACATATTTTCAAACATCGTATTTGAACAATTTCACCGACTTCAAATTCGCTCCGAATCATCTTCCTACCTTATTTCTGGTTGCCATGACACCGCCATGAATTTTCATGTCTCGCTATGAAACAGGAAGCTGCTATAACTTCAGTCGACTTTGTCCATTCTGCGTCATCATAGCACCACCTGCTGGGACCAGGAAGTAACTGCAATGTGGCAAAACATCATCTGATCTACATGAAATGTACACGGTGTTATCTACACGTCATATGCAGCAACATATTAGTATTAGTATAGTATTTGCACATTGCTGCTTGCAGCTTTAATTAGGTTTTATCTCTGATCTTATGGGAGTTTTGGGACAGTAAACATGAATGAAAATGGAAGTTTTGTACAAGGAATCCACTGGTTGAACCAGATTAAAACACCAGGCTGTAGGTCGCAGCTGCTGCTGCCCGTTGACCTGCGGAAATAAAAGAATGTAGAAACTCTCAGAGAATGTGAGACAGGAAATAACACCTGTCTGTCTGTCTGGATCTTCCTGTCCAGCTTTCTGTCCATTTGTCTGTCTGTGTCAGACGGCCTGGTGTCCCTCTGTTGTTTTAGTTTGTTTTCTGTTTCAGCCTTTTGTCCTGATCTGCTGTTATTACTGACCCCAACACACACACACACACACACACACACATGCACACACACACACACACACACACACACACACACACACACACACACACACACACACACACACACACACACACACACACACAGTCTGATGTGATGAGCAGCAGTTGAAGACAAACTGAAGTGCGTTATTATTAGATGATAAAACTGCTGCATCAGGAATGAATGAAAAGATTAAAGGTTTCTAGGTGTATCATTGTGTTTCTAGGTGTATCGTTGTGTTTCTAGGTGTATCATTGTGTTTCTAGGTGTATCGTTGTGTTTCTAGGTGTATCATTGTGTTTCTAGGTGTGTTATTGTGTTTCTATGTGTATCATTGTGTTTCTAGGTGTATCATTGTGTTTCTAGGTGTATCATTGTGTTTCTAGGTGTGTTGTTGTGTTTCTAGGTGTGTTATTGTGTTTCTATGTGTATCATTGTGTTTCTAGGTGTATCGTTGTGTTTCTAGGTGTATCATTGTGTTTCTAGGTGTATCATTGTGTTTCTAGGTGTATCGTTGTGTTTCTAGGTGTATCATTGTGTTTCTAGGTGTGTTGTTGTGTTTCTAGGTGTATCGTTGTGTTTCTAGGTGTATCATTGTGTTTCTAGGTGTGTTGTTGTGTTTCTAGGTGTATCATTGTGTTTCTAGGTGTGTTGTTGTGTTTCTAGGTGTATCGTTGTGTTTCTAGGTGTATCATTGTGTTTCTAGGTGTGTTGTTGTGTTTCTAGGTGTATCATTGTGTTTCTAGGTGTATCATTGTGTTTCTAGGTGTATCGTTGTGTTTCTAGGTGTATCATTGTGTTTCTAGGTGTGTCATTGTGTTTCTAGGTGTATTGTTGTGTTTCTAGGTGTATCATTGTGTTTCTAGGTGTGTTGTTGTGTTTCTAGGTGTATCGTTGTGTTTCTAGGTGTGTCGTTGTGTTTCTAGGTGTATCATTGTGTTTCTAGGTGTGTTGTTGTGTTTCTAGGTGTATCGTTGTGTTTCTAGGTGTATCATTGTGTTTCTAGGTGTATCGTGTTTCTAGGTGTATCGTTGTGTTTCTAGGTGTATCATTGTGTTTCTAGGTGTATCGTGTTTCTAGGTGTATCGTTGTGTTTCTAGGTGTATCATTGTGTTTCTAGGTGTATCGTTGTGTTTCTAGGTGTATCGTTGTGTTTCTAGGTGTGTTGTTGTGTTTCTAGGTGTATCGTTGTGTTTCTAGGTGTATCATTGTGTTTCTAGGTGTATCATTGTGTTTCTAGGTGTATCATTGTGTTTCTAGGTGTATCATTGTGTTTCTAGGTGTATCATTGTGTTTCTAGGTGTATCATTGTGTTTCTAGGTGTGTTGTTGTGTTTCTAGGTGTATCATTGTGTTTCTAGGTGTATCGTTGTGTTTCTAGGTGTATCATTGTGTTTCTAGTTGTGTTGTGTTTCCAGGTGTATCATTGTGTTTCTATGTGTATCATTGTGTTTCTAGGTGTATCGTTGTGTTTCTAGGTGTATCATTGTAATTCTAGGTGTATCATTGTGTTTCTAGGTGTATCATTGTAATTCTAGGTGTATCATTGTGTTTCTAGGTGTATCATTGTGTTTCTAGGTGTGTTGTTGTGTTTCTAGGTGTGTTGTTGTGTTTCTAGGTGTATCATTGTGTTTCTAGGTGTATCATTGTGTTACTATGTGTATCGTTGTGTTTCTAGGTGTATCGTTGTGTTTCTAGGTGTGTTGTTGTGTTTCTAGATAAACGCAAAATAAAGATAAGATCTTTAAAATGAGCCTAAAATCACAATCACACATCTCTAAAAACAACGTGGTTCAATAGAAAATTCACCTACAAGCCTTTGAAAAATGTTCTGCAAGTGCCAAAACACTTGCATATCTCATTGAATTTCAATGCCCACGTTGTGTTTTGGTGCATTAACAGACAGAAGGGGGTTTCCTCCCTGATCTGATAATAAAGACTTGTGACTATATCTGCACATCTCAACTTTCACAGTATCTCATGGAACATGTAAACCTCCCAGAGATAACTAGTTATAAAAAAGACATTAATGAAATAATGTAATAGAAACAAACATATAAGTAGTCAAATTTACAAAGAAGAAGGAAGGAAGGAAGGAAGGAAGGAAGGAAGGAAGGAGGTAGGAAGGAAGGAAGGAAGGAAGGAAGGAAGGAAGGAAGGAAGAAAGGAAGGAAGGAGGTAGGAAGGAGGTAGGAAGGAAGGAAGGAAGGAAGGAAGGAAGGAAGGAAGGAAGGAAGGAAGGAAGGAAGGAAGGAAGGAAGGAAGAAAGGAAGGAAGGAGGTAGGAAGGAAGGAAGGAAGGAAGGGAGGAAGGAAGGAAGGAAGAAAGGAAGGAAGGAGGTAGGAAGGAAGAAAGGAAGGAAAGAAGGATGGAAGAAAGGAAGGAAGGGAGAAAGGAAGAAAGGAAGGAAGGAGGTAGGAAGGAAGGAAGGAAGGAAGGAGAAGGAAGGAAGGGAGGAAGGAAGAAAGGAAGGAAGGAAGGAAGGAAGGAAGGAAGGAAGGAAGGAAGGAAGGGAGGAAGGAAGGAAGAAAGGAAGGAAGGAGGTAGGAAGGAAGAAAGGAAGGAAGGAAGGAAGGAAGGAAGGAAGAAAGGAAGGAAGGAGGTAGGAAGGAAGGAAGGAAGGGAGGAAGGAAGGAAGAAAGGAAGGAAGGAGGTAGGAAGGAAGAAAGGAAGGAAAGAAGGAAGGAAAGAAGGATGGAAGAAAGGAAGGAAGGAGGTAGGAAGGAAGGAAGGAAGGAAGGAAGGAAGGAAGGAGAAGGAAGGAAGAAAGGAAGAAAGGAAGGAAGGAAGGAAGGAAGGAAGGAAGGAAGGAAGTTCCTTGTTTCTTTGTAGTTGACTTTACATATCAAACATTCAGGTAACATAATCCTGTGTCTCTACATCTTTACATGAATATAGGTCACTGCTCTGTTTGCTGTTCTTTTTAAAAGAGATTTGATCAGATTTCTGTGTTTCTGAGGAATTTCTGTGTCGCTTCCACTTCTTTTGTCTGCTGCTGCACAACCGAAAACACAACAAAACAACCGCAGAGGCGGAGCGTCAGGTTCGGCTACGGCAGGTCGCGGGGGTCAAATGTGTCGTCTGACGCTAATCTGATCCCACTTCAGACACAGACTCGTCTGAGCGCGGAACGTTACCCACGATGCCGCGCTGCGGTTCCCCCCGACGTGTCCGGGCGTCCCCCCGGCATCGAGGCGTCCTGCGGGACGGGAGACAGGAATGAAGATAAGGCGACAGCAGCCTGTCGCCCTGAAAGAGGCCGAATTATCACAGGAAGACGACTGTTACACCTGCAGGATCCACACAGCTGTTTGGGTTAAAGTCACTGAAATATGTCTGAGATAAAACAAGTAGGAGGAAGATGATGGTGAGGAAGAGGAGGAAGATGATGGTGAGGAAGAGGAGGAAGATGATGGTGAGGAAGAGGATGATGATATGATGGTGAGGAAGAGGAGGATGATATGATGGTGAGGAAGAGGAGGATGATATGATGGTGAGGAAGAGGATGAAATGATGGTGAGGAAGAGGAGGATGATGATGGTGAGGAAGAGGAGGAAGATGATGGTGAGGAAGAGGATGATATGATGGTGAGGAAGAGGATGATGATATGATGGTGAGGAAGAGGAGGAAGATGATGGTGAGGAAGAGGAGGATGATATGATGGTGAGGAAGAGGAGGATGATATGATGGTGAGGAAGAGGAGGATGAAATGATGGTGAGGAAGAGGAGGATGAAATGATGGTGAGGAAGAGGAGGAAGATGATTGTGAGGAAGAGGAGGAAGATGGTGGTGAGGAAGAGGAGGAAGATGGTGGTGAGGAAGAGGAGGATGAAATGATGGTGAGGAAGAGGAAGATGATGGTGAGGAAGAGGAGGATGAGATGATGGTGAGGAAGAGGAGGAAGATGATGGTGAGGAAGAGGATGAAATGATGGTGAGGAAGAGGAGGATGAAATGATGGTGAGGAAGAGGAGGATGAAATGATGGTGAGGAAGAGGAGGAAGATGATGGTGAGGAAGAGGAGGAAGATGATGGTGAGGAAGAGGAGGATGAAATGATGGTGAGGAAAAGGAGGAAGATGATGGTGAGGAAGAGGATGATGATATGATGGTGAGGAAAAGGAGGAAGATGATGGTGAGGAAGAGGATGATGATATGATGGTGAGGAAGAGGAGGAAGATGATGGTGAGGAAGAGGAGGAAGATGATGGTGAGGAAGAGGATGAAATGATGGTGAGGAAGAGGAAGATGATGGTGAGGAAGAGGAAGATGAAATGATGGTGAGGAAGAGGATGATATGATGGTGAGGAAGAGGAGGATGAAATGATGGTGAGGAAGAGGAGGATGATATGATGGTGAGGAAGAGGAAGATGAAATGATGGTGAGGAAGAGGATGATATGATGGTGAGGAAGAGGAGGATGAGAAAGAGGAGGATGAAATGATGGTGAGGAAGAGGAGGATGAAATGATGGTGAGGAAGAGGAGGATGAGATGATGGTGAGGAAGAGGATGATGAGATGTTAGTGAGGAAGAGGAGGAAGATGATGGTGAGGAAGAGGAGGATGATGATGGTGAGGAAGAGGAGGAAGATGATGGTGAGGAAGAGGAGGAAGATGATGGTGAGGAAGAGGAGGATGAAATGATCTTTAATTGTGAGAAACAATGAAAAGTGTTGCATGAATAAAGAAGTAACCTCAGCTTGATGCAGACAGATCATTGATTGTTCACCATTGATTATTGATAATTGATAATTGATTATTGATAATTGATTATTGATAATTGATTATTGATAATTGATTATTGATCATTGATTATTGATTATTGATTATTGATAATTGATTATTGATAATTGATGTCCAGGTTCTTCCATCTAACACACATGAATGAAACATGTTCATTTTGTCTCTACAGGTTTGTCACTGCAGCGGGAAAAGCTTCTGTCACTGTGATGGGGTCAAAGGTCAAAAGGTGAGAAAAGCTGCTGATGATGATGATGATGAAGGTGATGATGATGATGATGAAGGTGATGATGATGATGATGATGATGAAGGTGATGATGATGATGAAGGTGGTGATGATAATGATGATGATGATGATAATGAAGGTGATGATGATGATGATGATGATGATGAAGGTGATGATGATGATGATGATAATGAAGGTGATGAAGATGATGATGAAGATGATGATGATGAAGGTGATGATGAAGATGATGATGATGATGATGATGATGATGATAAAGGTGATAATGAAGGTGACGATGATGATGATGAAGATGATAATGATGATGAAAATGATGAAGATGATGATGAAGATGATGATGATGAAGCTGATAATGAAGGTGACGATGATGATGAAGATGATAATGATGATGAAGATGATGAAGATGATGATGATGATGAAGGTGATGATGATGATGAAGATGATGATGATGATGAAGATGATGATAATGATGATGATGAAGGTGATGATGATGATGAAGGTGATGATGATGAAGATGATGAAGATGATGATGATGAAGATGATGATAATGATGATCATGAAGGTGATGATGATGATGAAGGTGATGATGATGATGATGATGAAGGTGATGATGATGATGATGATGAAGATGATGATGATGATGATGATGATGATGATGAAGATGATGGTGATGAAGGTGATGATGATGAAGATGATGATGATGATGATGATGATGAAGATGATGATAATGATGATGATGAAGGTGATGATGATGATGATGAAGATGATGATGATGATGATAATGATGATAAAGGTCATGAAGGTGATGGTGATGATGATGATGATGATGAAGATGATGATGATGATGATGATGATGATGATGATGATGATGATGAAGATGATGATGAAGATGATGAAGGTGACACTATGAATAACATGACATTTTAAACTCACAGATATCACCAGATCATTCAGACAAATAGTTTGTGTATTTTTGTCTAAATGTGTATTTAATCATGTAAATGAAGCAGCATCAAATGAAACCTCATATAATTTCCAACCAACATCTGAACAATGGATGAAGCAACTTTTAAAATCCTTCTTTTCTGTAGAATCAGGTCGACGTATAAGAAGCAGATGTTTTTACATATTTCCTGTTATCACATACTGTCAGTGAGTTGTGGTGTTCAGGTCTTTAGCTGTAAACCTGCAGTCAAAGCAGCCGCAACCTTCATAGGGGACAGTAGAAGAATAGATGCTGACTCATTCTCCTCTACTGTGCTGGGATGAACAATACAGGCCTCGATTTTTGTCCAAACAAGTCCGAAGCTACTAAAGTGTATGATCCACGTTTCATGGCTTCTTCAACTTGTGTTGGCGAACAGATAAATTAGAAAGAAACGAGCCAGAAACGAGTGCTAAGGTGCCTTCTTGAAAGCTTAAAAGTGTTAAAGTGGGAGCTAAAAAGCATGTTAGCATTCTTGAAGGTCTCGGTTAAAAAGGATGGCCTGGCCTGATGTGGTGGTGTAGGGGTAGAGCACTTGCCATAAGCAGCAGATCCCGGTTCTGGTCCAGACAGGTCTTGTGCTCCAGGTCTTAACTTCTCTGCTTTCCATTACTTCAGGGTTAGTTCATATATGCAGCCGACTATTGGAATTCTAGAGTCCAATGTGGATCTATAGAATCTATAGTCTATAGAACCACTTCAGACTCTACAGAGACCAATGTTGATCTATAGAGTCTGATTTGGATCCATAGAGTCTGATAAGGATCAATAGAATCTGACAAGGATCTAAATAGTCTGATTTTGATCTATTATCTATCTAGCGTTTGATGTGGATTCATAGGAGTGGTGTGGATCTATGGAGTCTGACTGCAAATTTATAGAGTCTGATGTGGAGCTGTATAGTCTAATGCGGATCTTCTGGGGCCTGGTGGACTCGGGTGTGGTTTGTGGACCACCCAGGTGGGGCCTTTGTGATGTCAGGTGTGTTCACTGAGGAGGACAATAAGTGCCGGTTCCTCTCTGCTGAACATGAAATGTCCATCTGTTCACCGATGAACCTGAATGCACCTGGATCAAAGCCAAAATCTGCCACACCTGAGTTCACCTGAGGCAACGTGAGACCACCTGAGACCACGTCAGTGGTGTGATCCACTTCCAGTCACATGATCCATCCTAAAGAGAGGGAGAGATGAGAGGAAGTTACCTGAGTTCCCCTGTTTGTGATAAACTAACCCAGTATCTGTTGTCTGTTGCAGGGGGAGCCTGGTTACCTTGGATACGACGGCCTTCCTGGAGTGATTGGTTACCCTGGTAATGAGGGTAACCAAGGGTTACCCGGTGAGAAGGTGAAGACCACGATCATATCAGGGCGTGATCCTGAATCCTATACTCTCTGTTCTCTAATAGACACTAAGAATGCTAAAAGAAAAGTGTTTGATACAGATACAATGACAATGACACAAGATAATCTGCTCTGGACATGAGTCCAGAGAATCCAGAGAGTCCAAAGTGGTCAGAGAGTCCAGAGTCCAGAATGTTCAGACTGGTGAGAGAGGTCAGAGAGTCCAGAGTTCAGAGTGTCCAAAGTTGTCAGAGAGTCCAGAGTATCTAGAGTCAAGATTGTCCAGAGAGGTCAGAGAGTTTATAGAGTCCAGAGTATCCAGAGAGTCCAGAGTGTCCAGATTATCCAAAGTTGTCAGAGTCCAGAGTATCCAGAGAGTCTAGTGTCCATAGAGTCCAGAGTGTTCAGAGAATCCAGAGTATCTAGAGAGTCCAGAGTGTCTCGAGTCCAGATTGTCCAGAGTGGTCAGAGAACTCATAGAGTCCAGAGTATCCAGAGAGTCCAGATGGTCCAGATTATCCAGAGTGGTCAGAGAGCCAAGAGTATCTAGAGTCCAGATTGGCCAGAGTGGTCAGAGAGTGCAGAGAGTTCATAGTATCCAGAGAGTTGAGTGTCCAGAGTCCAGGGTACCCAGAGAGTCCAGAGAGTCCAAATTGTTCAGGACAGTCCAGAGAGTCCATAGACTCCATAGTGTGTCCATAGAGTCCAGATTGGTCAGAGAGCCCAGAGAATCCAGAGTGTCCAGAGAGTCCGCTATGGACTAGTTTCATTATATTTATTAGAAGCAGAAGTAATATTATTATTATTAGTTTTATGCTTATTATTTTATTATTATTTGTGTTTGTATTAATATTATCATTGATATTCATTGATATTATGTCCTGAACATGGGGGGGTTCCTCAGGGTTCTGTCCTGGATTCTCTTCAGATTGTGTTTTTCTGTCTGCAGGGTTGGTATGGAGCAACCGGACCTCCGGGACTGAAGGGCTCTAGGGTACGACTCATCCACAACATGACAGTGACTGGTGTCTGTTTCCATGGTCAAGTGAAGTCAATGTTATCATTGTAGCCCAATATCAAAAAAATCACCAACTGCCTTTAGGAGGCGGGTCTATGGGAATTTTACCATGGAGGTTAATGGGGATTTTAACATGGGTCTATGACGATTTTAACTTGGGGTCTATGGGAATTTTAACATGGAGGTTAATGGGACGTTTAACATGGGTCTATGATGATTTTAACATGGGGTCTATGGGGATTTTAACATGGAGGTTAATGGGGATTTTAACATGGGTCTATGATGATTTTAACATGGGTCTATGATGGTTTTAACCTGGGGTCTATGGGAATTTTACCATGGCGGTTAATGGGGATTTTAACATGGGTCTATGATGATTTTAATTTGGGGTCTATGGGAATTTTAACATGGAGGTTAATGGGGATTTTAACATGGGTCTATGATGATTTTAACCTGGGGTCTATGGGGATTTTAACATGGAGGTTAATGGGACTTTTAACATGGGTCTATGATGATTTTAACATGGAGGTTAATGGGGATTTTCACATGAGTCTATGAGAATTTTAACATGGGTTGATGGGGATTTTTAAATATCCAGAGCAGCAGCTTCACTCCATCACAAAAGAATATGGTCTGAACATATTCCCCAATGCATGATGGGATATCCCTAGTGTCAAATTAGTGATTTGTCACCCTACACACTGTGTATTTAACGAAAGGTAACTGGTCTGCATTTGTATGTCTCCTTACTGACGGCTGTGGCTGCAATACAAGGGTTTGACCTGCAAATTAGGATCTAATTATGCCTAATTATGTTACGACACACACACAAACACATTGTGGCTCTATTGTGTACTGTATTGGGTTGTAATTCCCTTGCTGAGCCACCAGAGGGCGACACATGACACAGCATCACTTCCCTACTTCAAACTGTTTTTATGGCTGCAGATTTCCATCCGGTGGAAACATCTTAAATTTTGTGGGAAAGCAAATCGATCGGTAATCGTCTTTCCGTTCTCCAGGGTCTTCCAGGAAAACCGGGTTTCCCAGGACCACCAGGTCTGCCGGTAAGAACCATCACACAACATCCAAAGAACAAAAAAAAACACATACAAATAAATCGTATGAGAATAAAATCATCTCTGTATGATCTTCATTATCTGGAGCCTGTTCAAAAATATGTGTTTCAACCTGTTTCAAGTCTTTTATAGAACTGATCTTTACACTTGAACACAATAAAATGAAACTTTATTGTTCTCAGGGTCTGCCCGGGCATGAAGGCCCCATCGGCCAACCAGGACTCCCAGGATGCAACGGGACAAAGGTAGAGATTATTATCTCATCATGTTTTACCTGAATAAGATCAGAGCTACGAGAACAAACCTCTGAGTCTGTTATGCCTCTGGAAACAGTAAAAGGGGCATGAGTGGAGGTTAAGATGAGAGAGCAACTCCATTCAGCTCTTTATTAACACTGGTAATAAAATCTTACCTGCAAATATCTGAAGTGGGAACCACCACAAAATGTACTGAGTTGGTATTTGGCCAATTCTTCAACCTACCACCAGGTTTTATCAAAATCAGCCCAGTAGTGTTTCTGTAATCTAAGCGCTATACGTGCAACACAATGACATCAAAGTGAACCAATCAGGTTGACTGATTGATTGATTGATTGATGTTTTCCAGGGGGATGATGGTTACCCAGGGTTCCTCGGGGTTCCGGGACCCGTCGGCCCGCGAGTAAGTCCCGCCTTCTTCCTGTACAAAGCATTCCTCCCTGAATGCGTCCTGTTCCTGTAAAATAGGATAATGCTAAGCTAGGCTAATTAGCCGCGTGAAGCTAAAGCTACCTGTGTTCATGCGTTTCAGGGTGAGCCAGGACTTCCAGGTGCTAAGGTGAGAGTTCACGGCTAAATACACAGAGATGGAGACGAAAGTCAAGCCGCTCACATTTGTTTTAACGTCGCGTCTGGTTTCAGGGAGAATCACACGTCTTCCCCGTCGCTCAGACCATTAAAGGAGCAACTGGACCACAAGGACCAGATGGAGAAAAGGTCAGTTACAGTCAGCAGTCAACAGGAAGTAGAGTAGATCAACAATTGTGTTAAAAATGTAGGTGAAAAGATGGAAGCTTGAATCTAGTTGTCAGGTAAGTAAAACATGAAGGTACCATCTTTAACATGGGTCTATAGGGATTTAACATGGGAGTCTATGGGGATTTTAACATGGAGGTTAATGGGGATTTTAACATGGGTCTATGATGATTTTAACATGAGGTCTATGGGGATTTTATCATGGAGGTTAATGGGGATTTTCACATGTCTCTATAATGATTTTAACATGAGGTCTATGGGGATTTTAACATAGAGGTTAATGGGACTTTTAACATGGATCTATGATGATTTTAACATAGGTCTATGGGGATTTTAACATGGGGGTCTTTGGGGAACTATAGTTTTTTGCTGGTCATGTCTTAATGTCTGGTCATCACTCTTATTGGCTTTTTATGTTGCAGGGGTTGGATGGAGATCCAGGTTCACCAGGTCTGCCAGGACCACCAGGAGTGACTGGACTTCCTGTAAGCTTCGAATCAAAACCGTCCAACTTTATTTAGACACATAC
This sequence comes from Lepturacanthus savala, assembly GCA_030544235.1. Lineage (NCBI taxonomy): Eukaryota > Metazoa > Chordata > Actinopteri > Scombriformes > Trichiuridae > Lepturacanthus > Lepturacanthus savala. The sequence goes on from CM060468.1 coordinate 2,434,432, forward strand.
GATGAGCAGCCGACCAGCAAACTCACATTTGCTGCTTTTCCTTACAGGGAAATCAGGGTTTGCCGGGGTTACCAGGAGAGAAGGTCAGTGTGGTCCCGTCATTTTCATAAATGTGAACATCTTTTTCACAGAAATGCACAGGTAACCTCTCAAGAAATTCTTCTTTAGACCAATGGTGTCAAGCTCAGTTTCCTCCCGGGTCACATCATCATTATAGTTTGTTTTAAAGGGTTGGTTGTAAATGTAAGACTATATAAATACAGCAAAGTTCAGTCTGTTTGCACTGGAATAGTAAACAAAATCAGTAGATTACTCAAAACAAAACCTATTTTCTTTTATTCAAAGTTAATTATTAAATGTTTTACATTTACAAAATAGATCCCCATGGACAATTGAGCACAAAACCACTATTTACAATGTTCCCCGAAGACAAAGGACCCTTTTTCTTTGTTCCCCCTAAACCAAACCCCTTATGCTAATCCTAACCCCTAATCTAAATCCTAACATCTAATCTTAACTCTAACCCCCAACCCAACTCCTAAATGCAACCCCAACCCTAACCCCAAACCCCCAAACCCCTAATCCTATTCCTAACATCTAATCTTAACTCTAACCCCCAACCCAACTCCTAAATGCAACCCCAACCCTAACCCCAAACCCCCAAACCCCTAATCCTATTCCTAACATCTAATCTTAACTCTAACCCCCAACCCAACTCCTAAATGCAACCCCAACCCCCAACCCTAACCCCAAACCCCTAAACCCCTAGCTATTCCTAACCCCAAACCCCTAATCCTATTCCTAACATCTAATCTTAACTCTAACCCCCAACCCAACTCCTAAATGCAACCCCAACACCCAACCCTAACCCCAAACCCTAACCCTAAACCCCTAAACCCCTAGCTATTCCTAACCCCAAACCCCTAATCCTATTCCTAACATCTAATCTTAACTCTAACCCCCAACCCAACTCCTAAATGCAACCCCAACCCCCAACCCTAACCCCAAACCCCTAGCTATTCCTAACCCCAAACCCCTAATCCTAACATAACCCTAACCCCTACCCTAAAACCTAACCCCAAACCTAACACTAATACCTATTCCTAACCCTAAACCCTTAATCCTATTTCTAACCCCAACCTCTACCCTAAACCCTAACCCCTCTTTGTAACCCTAATCCCTAACTGTAACCCTGAACCTAACCCCTAACCCTAACCCTAAACCCAACCCAAAACCCCTGATCCTAACCCTAAACCCAACCCATATTCCCTAACCTTAACCCTGATCCTGATCCCTAACCACAGTAACAGGTAAAATGTGCTTCTTCAGTCCCTCTGTGATAAAATCTGCTGCTAGCTCCCTGACTCTTTCTGCAATAGTGTTTTCTTGATAAACTGATAAAGCCTCTTTCTGGACAGAGCTCACTGACTTTAGCTTTGACTACAGCATCTTTTTTTTGCTGCAGCCTTTGTGAACATGTTCCTTTGTAAACACAGACTTCCTTTTAATTCTTGCTGCTATGAATTGTATTTCTGCCACTGCCTCATGATAAATGAACCAAACCAGAACCTGTTCGTCATTATTAACGTTAGGTACAAACATCTAGTCTTGTTATAAACATCTCTTGTTACATTTTTTTCGCCTTTTTGGCGTTGATGTTGAGGCGTAGCTGGACTGTAATTGGGTTTGTAGTTGATTAGACAGTTGATAGACATAGGAGCTTGGTTTGCTTTGTAGAGGCTGGCAGAGTTTACTATGATACGTGCCTGACCTCCAGTGGCTGGATGCTAGCAGTGCATGCATAAATATTTGGGATACATGTACTTACATGGACTTAACTTAAGTTTGTATCCATATAATTAACCCCTTGACCTCCAGCCCTTTTTTAGGTTTAGGACATACCCATAGTCAGTAGGGTATGTCTCTGGAATAAAAACAGAGATGTTGGTCGACACGAAACGACCATTTATTGATCTCAAATAAAAATCTTCATCCCAAAACAGCAACAAAAAAACACATTTTTTGTCAGTCGCTTCAAACAAGCGACTTTTTACTGTAGTGTTTTTTGGCTGCTAGTTTACTGAGTTTTTGTCATAAAGCTACACTGATGGTACCGTTGGACTCGTCAAAGTCTCAGCTTTCATATGAGATTTCATTTGTTTGTATAACATGAAGTATCAGAGCGCTAGCCATCAAAATGTGGCGAGTGGGTTGGCTTTATGATCGTATACCGATTTTCATATTTGTTAATTAATTAGCTTGGTGTTGGAGTTGTGTTTGGTGTGTGTAAATATGACTTATATGTGCTTGTAGTGGAGTTTCTCCTGTTTAATTTGATGTATAGCTTGACTATATTTGTACATGATTAGTGGAGCAATCTCCAAAATCCCCTGTGTGGGACCCTGGACTTTAACGGGTTAAATCAGTTAGATCACTAATAATTATTTTATGTATCTATCTCTTTTGTAACCCTAACCCTAACCCTAGCCCTAACCCTAACCCTAACCCTAGCCCTAACCCAGTATTTGAGGGGTGTGTGTAAGGCCGTCTTGTGGTGGTCTGGTGTGTTAGCTCGTCCAGAAGAACCAGCACCTTGTGAGTATGCTCCCTAACTCTCAGCAGTGGCTTTACCCAAGATTCAGTCCTGCAATATGCACAAATGTATCACTGTAGTTGAAATCGTGCATCAATGTACTGCCTATTGTGCAGTTCGTGACCCAGGTTCACAGGTCTTTACACTGACTTTGTAAACCTTCAGTCAATAATCAATGAAGGAGGAGACCAGGTCTTTATGTCTGGGGTCACTAAGTCCTGATGGTGTCATGTCTCCATCTCAGGGTCAAGAGGGTCCCAGTCCAGTGATCCCAGGTCCCCGAGGCCCGAAGGTGAGCTGAGATTTAAAGATTTAAAGTCACATCACCTTTATATCAGTTTATACAGTTTAATAATTTTAACCTGTCAATCATCATCATCATCATCACCATCATCATTAGTTTTATTTGGTTCTCAGGGCCATCGTGGTCCTCCAGGGATCGCTGGACAGAAAGGGATTAAACTGTATGCTGAAGGACCCAAAGAACTGAAGGTCAGTCTGTCTGTCTGTGTCTGTCTGTGTCTGTCTGTCTGTCTGTCTGTCTGTATGTGTCTGTCTGTCTCTCTGTCTGTCTGTCACATTTTCATCATATTTAGTTTTTATATTTCAGGGAGAACCAGGTGAATTTGGAGAGAAAGGTTGTCGTGGACCTCCTGTAAGTTGCAGCTGTCTCTATACCTGTCTGTCTGTCTCTACCTGTCTCTTTACATGCCTGTTTCTCTACCTGTCTGTCTATGTCTCTACCTGTCTGTCTATGTCTCTACCTGTCTCTTTTCATGCCTGTTTCTCTACCTGTCTGTCTGTGTCTCTACCTGTCTGTCTCTACCTGTCTCTTTGTTTCTCTTCCTGTCCGTGTCCACTACCTGTCTGTCTCTACCTGTCTGTCTCTTTACATACCTGTTTCTCTACCTGTCTATGTCTCTTCCTGTCTGTCTATATCTCTACCTGTCTCTTTTCATGCCTGTTTCTCTACCTGTCTGTCTGTGTCTCTACCTGTCTGTCTCTACCCGTCTCTTTGTTTCTCTACCTGTTTGTGTCCACTACCTGTCTGTCTGTGTCCACTACCTGTCTGTCTCCACCTGTGTGTCTGTTTATATACAGTACCTGCCTGTCGGCCTTCCTTTCTGTTTCTACCCGTCTGTCTCTTGCTGTCTGTGTCTGTACCTGTCTATCTCTTTATGTGCTTCACTGCCTGTCTATCTCTAACTGTCTATTTCTACCTGTCTATCTCTACCTGTCTATCTCTGTCTTTACTCCTTCAGGGTTTTCCAGGGAAACCGGGTCATAAAGGAGAGAAGGGCGAGCGAGGTGATCCCGGCACATTAGTAAGAGACACCAGTGATAATTGATCAGATATTACTTATTTTTTCAGATTGATCTTTATTATAGATTTAATAAGTGAACAAAAAAACTGCCATTTCATTAATTTAAACCAAAGTGAATGTCGATTGATAATCAGAGACATTTTGTTCCAGGGTAAACCAGGGAAGGATGGAGGTCCTGGAGAGCTCGGAGAACAGGTAGCCTATGCTATGCTAAGCTAATGTTAGCTTAGCTATATCTGTCAGTAGTTGTCTGTATATATCAGTCGTTAATAATAAAAGATTAAACAAAAGAACTTGTTAAAAACAAGTCTGTGTTCATTGTGGCTTCATGAACTCTGGGTCTACAGGGAGACCAGGGGGATCGTGGGTACCTGGGCCCTCCAGGTATTGATGGAGGTGAGGTGAGTACCGTGTGAAATACAGGAAGTAGTATTGTAGTACTACTACTGCGGTATGAAGTGTCGCTAATAAGGCTCGGGCCTCCAAACAGCAGGAAAAGCTGTATTGTCTTTGGACCAATAACCTAACCCCAACAAGAAGTCGGCCATCTTTTTCCTACATTATTCCTGGTTGCCGTGACACTGTCGCCAAATTTTGCCACGAAACAGGAAGTTGCTGTAACTTCAGCAGACTTTGTCCATTCCTGCACCAAATGTCTCCTGCTTCTTCAGTGACCCTGAACACACCTGCACAACCAGAGTCACTGCTCCACCTACTGGGAACAGGAAGTAACTGCAACATGGCATCTAATCAGTGGGTGTTCTCTAGTGACACCTAGTGGACACAGCGGGTGTCCTACACTCCTGGGGCTGCCATGAAACTATTTCAAATCATATTGAAATTAAACATCACCTCACTGTGTGAGACTCCTTATTTCGTATTTGAGTAAATCTGTTGGTGGTGTCGCTATGACAATGATAAAGTGTTTGTGTTCAGGGGGAGAAAGGAGCCCGAGGACTTCTAGGAGATCCAGGAGAAGTGAGTCACAGCTTTTCTGTTTTTTTGTTGTTTCGGTGATGAATGAAATGTTGATTCCAGCTTCAAAACATGAAATAGAGTGCGAATGTTTTATGTCCTTTTAAAAATATTATCAGGAATAAGTTTATTGAGTTAACTTGGTACAAACCTGAGCAATGTTGTTCATTACTCATGATTCTGGACCTTTGACGAAGATAGTTCTTCATGATTGTTCATGTTTGATGATTTCCCCAAATCCTGTGCAGCTCTGTCTCATCAGTACCTACTTGTGTGCAGATTTCCTCAACAACATAGTCATGTGACACTATCACAAACGTGACACGATTGTCTGGAATTCTGTTTTAGCGCAAATATTCTCAAGTCAAACTCTGGCTACAGGGGGTGTTAAGTTTACATCTTGGACCTTGGAATACCAGAATTCCCAGCGCATTCAACACAGTATTAATATTTGTTGATCTGTGTTATTCTCAGACAGTCTGGAACCCCAGATACGTGAAGGGGCAGCTTGGTGTCCCAGGTCCCCGCGGAGCCCAAGGAGTCCAGGGAGAGCCAGGTATCAACAAAAAAACAAGAATAAATCGAAGATAGTAAAAAAAATGCTTAAAGAAATGTTACAGCACAAGTCAAGTTTGTGTCCTGGGTCATATTTAAGCGTTATAAGCAGGTAAACCAGTGATAGCATGTTAGCATGTTAGCAACTGTGTGAAGTAATGTGTAATCTTCTTCTTTGGTCTCTTTAAGGACTGATTGGTTTTCCTGGACTGCAGGGCGAGAAAGGTATGAATGACAATGTTTCTCGCTTCAGTTGAATTTTAGACACTTTTAGATATTTGTGAATATGAAATTATTTTAAAAAGATTAAAAGAAGATTTTCCTCTCAAGGTGCTGGACTTACTGGTCCACCAGGCCCACAGGGGCCACCTGGCTTTTCTGGACCAAAAGGAGAACCAGGAGAGCCGGCGCCCTTCATCATCGGGCCCACAGGACAGACTGGAGTCCAAGGAAGTCCTGGAGCTGTGGGGGAACCAGGAGAACCGGGAATACCAGGTGATGGTTCTGGTCTTAGGTCGTTAATTTAGATGCAACAAAACATATATTTTAAAGGAGCAGTCCAACATTTCTGTGGATCTCTTTTTCTCTCAGACTTACCCAGTAAATCAAGAAGTTAGACGGGGTTAAGTGGTCTATAATTCTGGTCTTCTGTCTGTCAGACTTTGCGCAGGGAGACGTTGGACTTCCAGGAGTTAAAGGTCTAAAAGGCCTGATAGGATTACCAGGAACCAGAGGAGAGGAGGGGGAGAAGGGGGAGGTGTGTACAGTCTGTCCTCTTCTTTCCATCCCCCCAGGTCCTCCGGGTGCCCCAGGAAAGCCCGGTGAAGAAGGGACAACGGGTAAGAACTAGAAACACCTGACTTTTTATGCGATTATGATGATCCTCTTATTAAATATGTCTGTAATGGAGATATCGATCTTTACCTTTCAAAGTAAAAGCGCCATTATCTACCAAAGTAAAATAGTGTAGTTTATTTAAATGGCTTCTCTCTGACCTCTCACCTGTCACTGTGATGTCATTCTGTTTCCAGGTGCAGCCGGCCTTCAGGGACCTAAAGGTCTCAAAGGACTGAAAGGTCTCAAAGGAGAAGCTGGTCTCCAGGTGAAGTCCTGTTTATTAGCATTAAACCTTTATACAAAGTGGAATGATGAACAAGAAGCTTTCAATGATTAAACTCACAGAGACAGAATCCACAAAACAACACTGAGCTGAGGCTTTTAAAGCCTCCAAACACATAAAAGTACACATCTGTACATCTACACACCTCAACATCTGTATACCTGCACACCTCAACATCTGTACACCTACACACCTCAACATCTGTACTCTTTACACCTCAACATCTGTATACCTTGACACCTCAACATCTGTACACCTTGACACCTCAACATCTGTACACCTTTGCACCTCAACATCTGTACTCTTTACACCTCAACATCTGTACACCTGTACACCTCAACACCTGTACACCTTTACACCTCAACATCTGTACACCTTTACACCTCAACATCTGTACACCTTTGCACCTCAACATCTGTACACCTTTGCACCTCAATATCTGTACTCTTTACACCTCAACATCTGTACACCTGTACACCTCAACATCTGTACACCTTCACACCTCAACATCTCTACATTTTTACACCTCAACATCTGTACACCTGTACACCTCAACATCTGTACACCTGTACACCTCAACATCTGTACACCTTTGCACCTCAACACCTGTACCCCTTAACACCTCAACATCTTTACACTTTTACACCTCAACATCTTTACACCTTGTGCACCTGGAAACAGGAAACAGTTTCTGCTAATTGCCTGTCTGTTGTCTGTCCCTCAGGGCCCCTATGGTTTCCCTGGGCTGCAGGGCCCCCAAGGTCCTGTGGGGGAGCCCGGTATCATGCATCGGGTCGGCCTGAAGGGTGAGGTGGGGGACCGGGGAGGGCTTGGACCACCAGGCCTGGAGGGGATAGATGGACCTCAAGGAGTCCCAGGACTGAAAGGCATTGTGGGACAGAAGGGGAACACTGTGAGTAATCAAACCCTGAGGTACACAAACACATGACAGGAAGTGAAGTGTTTCCCCATGGAAAGTTGACATGACATGGTGTTAGTGGGACATTAGTTGGGGTCAGTCATGTTTTCTAGTTTTCAGCTTTGATTAATCAGACTTCAGACTAATATGAGTCACCTGGTTGTAAAGACGTGTCTCACCTGCTCTCACCTAATTAATTAGTAATTAAAATGGTTCATATATCAACAGGGGCCTTTGGGGCCTAAAGGTGACAGGGGCTCTCGCGGAGTGACCGGTCACCGAGGACTAGTAGGACAGATGGGGCCTTCAGGACCTCCTGGCATTGGGGCTCCAGGACCTCCAGGGCCGCAAGGCAACAAGGGAGTTGTGGGACAGCGAGGAGATCCTGGAAAACCAGGTGAGACTGTCTAGGTGTGGTCTGACTGGAGGAAGAGAACATCTGGCCTGACCATCATCAAATGACTGTTTCAAATGCACGAAGGAATCAACAACAGCTGTAATGTCCATTTCTAGTTCTTTAGTCCACTTTTCTCATTTATTTTCATGTTAGAAACGACCTCTATCTCCTGGTAACCACTGATGGTTTGTGAAAAAGGTTTGAGAAATTTGATTATACATGATGATTTACAAATGTATGATGTCTATGTTTCAGGGGAAAAAGGTTCTCCTGGTGAGATGATAACCCATCCAGGGGTTCCTGGTGAGAAAGGAGCGAAAGGCTTATCGGGAAACTCCGGACATGGAGGTAAGACCTAAAGGGGTAGATCGGTATTTTGGACATTTAACCCCATTTCATATGTCCCTGTTATGTATCTAGAGCACAGAAACCATCATTTTAAGGTTTTCAAAGGTCTTTCTTGTAATTTTGTACTTTTATAATGTTCTTCATGTTACCTGCTGATGAACCTGATATTTCCTGCTGATCTCAGGCGTAATAGGACAACCTGGTGGTCCAGGATCCGTTGGTCCCAATGGAGAAAAAGGAGACAAAGGGTTTTCTGTCAAGGGGCCCCCAGGCATCGCAGGGGTCAAAGGTCAGTTTTAAGACAGCCGTGGGTTGATTATTCCGATCTAGATGGATATGATCATTTTTTAAAATCTGTTTAGGAGTGAAGGGCCGCTCAGGGGCTCCGGGCGTGCCGAGTTATGGAATCAAGGGACGAGCGGGGCCATCGGGACCCCCGGGGATGCCAGGCTCCAAGGTAACAGGAACACTCACTGACAGGAAGTCCTTTGGAGATGTTTGACCTGACGTCTTTGTCTTATGGCGTCCATGACAACAGGGGGACGCCGGTATCGGGTTTCCTGGCCAACAGGGACAGGTAGGACCCCAGGGAGAAGATGGCACTGTGGGACTCCCGGGAACCCCGGGGCCCCAAGGACCCGATGGAGTGGCAGGACTTCCAGGACAAGATGGACCACCAGGACCCAAAGGTAGATTTACTCAGGAATCCATTTAAACTAATATATCCTTGGACAGTCCACTGAATAATGGGCTTGTTACGAATTTAATGGACTTGAATCATTAAATGACACCTGTCATGAACATTAATGAATGTTTATGACAGTTTTTAAGTGTCATTTGGTAAATTATATCACTTTTAATGCAAAGTTGACAATGTTTAACACATCTTTGTTATGACAACTTGGCATAAACCAACAAAAACAAACACGACATAGCATTATCCAGGATAATGAAGTTGTATTGACTGATTGATAGCTTCAATGCTAATTTAGCCACATTAAATCATATTCATTTATGCTAACAACAGTGGAAATAAAACATGCTTTTCTCCAGGTTTCTCCACCAAATTCTTGGGGGGTTTTGATTGATGAGAGGTTGCCATGGAAACAGCTTATTAAGCACATCAGTAACAAAGTGGTGAAGTCTATTGGGATCATCAGAAAAGTTAATTTCTCAGGATGTTTTTCATAAACAATCATAATGGTCAAACAGTTTAATATTAATATAAGACAATTAAAGTATATTATAGTTGTTTTTTGTAAATTACTCGTATGTACTTGCCCAAATGTTGTTGCAGTAACTGAGATGAGCATAAATTAAACTATAATACAATTTATGAAGAGATTCCTGAGAAATTAAGCCATAACTTTTCTGATGATCCCAATAAGACTTCACCACTTTGTTATGGATGAGTTTAATATGCCGTTTCCATGACAACCTCTCATGAATTTGGTGGAGAAACCTGGAGGAAATCACTTCAAATGTCCTTTGTGTTGAGCCCAAGCTGCTGCTGTCCTTCGTATTTTTGGTCCTGGAAAACAAACAACCAAAGAAAACATGTAGAAAATGAGAACAAAGGTCAAAGGTCCTGGAAATTGATGGCAGTGAAAACTAAAAGTAGCCTATTACATGTTCATTTGAACCTGTGGCATGTTATATTTCTGCTGTTGTTAGCATCAACGAATGTGATGAAGGGGATTAGAAGGTAACTGAAGTGTGTTCCAGGTCGCAGTGGTCTGGACGGGGTACGTGGTCCCGTGGGCTTTGTTGGACTCTGTCTACCTGGACCCCTGGGACCCGAAGGAGAACAGGGCCAGGTGGGCCTCATCGGCTTCACAGGTAACTGCCCTGTTTGTCGGACGCTGCAACAATAGGGACCACACCTGGGTTTCAGTCTAACACGTGTGTTGTCATGCAGGGGTCCGAGGTCCAAAGGGGGCCCAGGGGGACCCTGGGCTGCCAGGTGTGGGGGCCCCGGGTCCTCAGGGGCCATACGGGGTCCCGGGGTTTGATGGAGATACAGGACCAGTGGGAGGTAGTGGACTGAAGGGTCTGAGAGGGGCTGATGGGGAGCCAGGAAACCCAGGTAAGGACTGAGACCACTTTAGATGCGGAATGTTTTAAATCTGTTTTATTTTATTCTCTCTCAGATGATATTATTATTTATTAGATATAAAACAGCATTTTTTATTTGTAGTGGTTTGATAATAATTTAAAATCCATTTCCTTCCAACAAGAAGCCATTTATTTAATTTGACCTTTATCAATATGTTTATTTCCATTTGATTTACAGATTTGTTGATCTTTGTGATAGTGACTCAATGTCACTCTACTGCTGTTTTATTTGCTTTGGCAACAGGAGATACATGAACGACAGTTTAATCTCATCATTCTGGCCAAAAATACAAAAATACAGTTTACTTACCCCAGATACTGAGTTCAAGTTTTTATTTGGTGAAATTTTTGGTGTTTTGGGTGAGAATGTCAAATGTCTATAAGCAAACAGGATATCCTGGTCATGTGACCTGTTCTTCAAAATAAAAGCCCCCTTTTCACACCTAACTGACTTTTTAGACAAATTTAAATAAAGTAATTGTTGCCATATGGCAACACTATGTTATAGAGGGTTAAATTAGACTCGTGCAGTCAGCGCAAGTCTAATTTAAGTCTAATTTCAAAGAATGGACAATCACACAACAGAACCCAAAAGTTGTAAAAGTCGAGAAACTGACATTTACGCACTGTGGCCTGCAGGAGGCGCTGCAACTTGGTAGCAGAGAGTTTAACTCTCTTAAAAAGGTACAAAAAATTAAAAACACATGCTATCTTTTTCTTTCTTTATACCATTTGACATTTCGTATCAAAAAATCACACAAAATCATTAATTTTGCTAAAAAAATGGTACAAATGGACTTTTATATAACAAAAAGCCAACATGTACCTTTATAGACCTGATTTTAAGAAGTGTTTGACTTTTTCATCTAGCCAAACATTATTTATCATATATATATATATATACAATTTATAACCTAATTATGACTAATTATGCTAATATATTGCATATAATATATATATAGAGAACATATGTGTCCAACCCAAGGCCCGGGGGCCAAATCTGGGCCACCACCTCATTTTCTGTGGCCCCTCCAGAGCTTCACACATTTGTGTGATTTATTGAGAGAAAGTGAATAAATGTTTTTGTACGACTTCGTTAACTCAGCAAAATCTTTTCTCAATCGGCCACGAAGGTTGTTTAAAGACAGGAAAGTTTCCGTTTTTCCTTATTTTCCTTTGTTGAAGTACATCCGTCATTACTTTCCTGTACTTTCTATTCCTTCATATTTAGCACAGCAACACAAAACCATAGATTCCAATCTTTGAAAACAGGTTGTACATGGTCAGTAATCAGAACAAAGGGAATGGGTGTCACGCCTTGACTAGTCTGACGCTGAACAAGGAGCTCAACGATTATCACTCTATAGCATTTACTTCAGTCGTCATGAAAGGGAAGAAGAGGAATTTTCCAGCTATGACACAGAGCATAATTGGTCCATTCCAATTTGCATGTGTAATAAGGTAGTGGAGGATGCCACAGCATCACCGCTGGACCGTGTTGTCTACTGACCTGGAGGCAGCAGAGAGTCTGTAAATCTGTAAATGACGCTCCACTGGAGCACCCCAGGGGTGCGTTCCGTCACCACTGCCATTCATACTGTACACTAATAGCTGCCACAGGAACGCGTGAGTCATCTCCTACAATTAAATGTGCTGACGATTCAGTGATAATCAGCTTCCTGCAAGGAACACGAGGTGAACCATGGTCCTGTCCTGGTTAGTTGAATCAAATGGTGCGAGGAGACATTCATACGTCCCGATGACGCTGAGGATAAAGATGTGAGATTTGACTTTTGTAGGAACCCACCTGCCGTGCCGCCAACCACTCTTATGAATGGATCGACAGTGGGGATCGTACAATGGCTCTGTCCTCGGTGATGAGTTGAACTTTGAGGCCAACACAAAGAGAATATGTAGAAAATCAATTCAATCAAAGAACGTTTTATTTAGGGAATTTGAATTTTAACATTGATAATGTAAGTACCACAGTTTGGAATTTGCCTTCTAATGTAAAGTTATTTAAAAAATCTTATAAATAATAATAAGTGACAGTTTATTTTTCTGTCTTCAAATGAGACCTATATATTTTAAATGCATAGATGTTGTTAGTAGTTATATGTGTTAACACCTGTGCGTTGTAGGTATCAGGGGGGACATGGGCCCTCCAGGAGTCCTCGGTAGTCCAGGAGACGATGGAAAACCAGGAGACGATGGAAGACCAGGACCAAAAGGTTTAAGATCAATTAGTCACTCACTCAATCAATCAATCAATCAAAGAGTCAATTATATTATATCATACCTGTCCGTGTCTCAGGTGAGATGGGTGTAGAAGGGGCCAGAGGCAATCAGGGGCCCCCGGGGCCTCAGGGGGACCGAGGAGAACCCGGACTGCAAGGACCGCCAACCTTTGTGGACATTTTTGGAGAGCCTGGAGCACCTGGAGAGCCTGGTAATTTATTCCATCCACTTCTATTCACTTCTATTCTATCAAGTTTGCTTCTATACTATTCCATTCCATTGTATTATATTGGATTCTATGAATTTCTATTCTCTTCCTTTTCATTTATATATATTAACTTCTATGTGATGTCTTCATGCCACATTGCTGTATATTGTGGAGATCCATCTAACGTTATAAGATGTAAAGTTGGGAACCTCTGAGAGAGATCAGGTTCAGACCCTGCATAACAAAAGTCATCTGTCTGTATGGTTCCTGTCTCACCCTCAGGGTCCATAGGTCTCACTGGTGCTAAAGGAGATAAGGGCCTAGTGGGGCCACCAGGCCCTGATGGTAGGAATGGTAGATCTGGACGCCCTGGACCACAAGGTGAACATGAGATGATATTTGTTTGTTGATTGCTTTCTATAGCAGCTGCACCTCCTGGGGTCCACAGAAAACCTAAATCAGAGCTTTTAGAACTATCACATTATAATGTGTTCGTCTCTCAGGTCTTCCAGGAGACCCCGGCAGAGATGGACATAACGGTCCTGGCGGTGCCTGTGGTCCCCCTGGTAACGCAGGTGAAATGGGAAAACCAGGTAATGCTCTTTGTGTCGGGACACAATCATCTCTAACAGGATAATTTCTCTCTGTTAATGCTTTGCGAACATCTCCTGTACTTTCTGTCCAGGTTTGAAAGGTGAGAAAGGCTGCGCAGGACCTTGTGGAGAACCTGGTTTGGATGGAAAGCCAGGACCAGGAGGGCCTAAAGGTATTAAAGGAGAACCAAGTTCACCTGGAGCCGGACCTAAAGGATGTGCAGGAGAGAAGGTATTATGGATCCCAGTGCAGGATCCATTAGCTGGTGGTAATAACTCTCACTGGTTATCCATGTATGCAGATGATGTTCTGCTTTATCTCAGTCATTAGCAGTTTATCAATTTCTAGAAATCAGGAAGAAGTGTGCAGGTACAAGCGCCACCTAGTTTTTAAAGACTTATAAATAAATCTATAAACCAAAACTATGAGTGTTTCCATGACTTAGACACGCCCCCAAACCGTGGTTGCTCTAAGCCCATACATGTGTCGTCAATATATTCTCTGAAGCTTAAACTAAACAGTGTGAATAAACCAGACGTCTTCAGCCATGTATGTGAAGAGGCCAACATGCCAAGTCTCCTCTGTCCTCCTCTCAGGGACAACCAGGAGTTCCAGGGTTTCCGGGTATGAAGGGACAACCAGGAGACAGTGGACAATTTGGTCCTCAGGGAAACTCCGGCCCCTGTGGCCTCAAAGGACAATCTGGATCCCCAGGCTGCAGAGGTGTGGTCCTTTACAGTCTATACATCAGATATGTGTGTTTATAGGGTGTAGAGAAAACTTTATTTAAATGTGAAACAAATGCAGTTTCAAGGTTTTCGCCCACCAGCTGATGTTGATCCTGTCAACGAAATAATTACTGTTATATTATCGTTATTTACTCCAATAAGGGCTAGAATCCATCTCCATAGTACAAGTTTAGCAAAGTAGAGATTAATAGACGTTTTAAAACCAATGGGAACATTTCAAAAAAGCTAATTTAGGCTAAAGTAAATGAGAAAAGCGATAATGTACTGTATATACAGACCAGAGTTAGTTACTTATGAAGCTCTATTTGCAACTTTTTTGCAAATCCAAAACATTTGTTTGCTTCATTCAGTTATTTGTTTTGTGTCTTGTGGTCTCAAACCCAAATATTTAGAAGAAGCATCTTTTTGTTCTTGTGTGTGTTCATTACATCAAAATAACCATCTGTCTGTCTCAGGTTCTCCGGGGCCTCCAGGTAACAAGGGTTGTGATGGTCCTCCAGGGATAGATGGTCCTCCAGGACCTGCTGGCCTTACTGGTAAATCAGTGCTACTGGATAACAATCTGGATAACAGTGTAGAACAGATCACTGTGAAGTTGAAGCTATGACAGATAACTGTATATATTTACATTTTAGGTAACAAGGGAGCTCCTGGAGATCCTGGTCCAGCTGGTCCTAGAGGGAACCAGGGACAAGATGGGATACCTGGGCCTCCTGGGGAGAAAGGAGCCATGGGAGGTAGGAGAGTGTTTGGACTGGATGGAACTGGCTCTGATTGGACAGTCATTTTTCACTTTTGGCTAATGTTCTGATTGGTGGATTTTCCCTTCCCAGCTCCTGGAATTGGACCCAGAGGACCAGATGGAATTAAAGGTCCACCAGGTGAGTCCTCAGGTCTGACTG
The DNA here is from genome assembly GCA_030544235.1 of Lepturacanthus savala. Classification (NCBI taxonomy): domain Eukaryota; kingdom Metazoa; phylum Chordata; class Actinopteri; order Scombriformes; family Trichiuridae; genus Lepturacanthus; species Lepturacanthus savala. Next base: position 2,449,470 of record CM060468.1, read on the forward strand.
CACGTTTCCGTCAGATCTGAAGAAGAAGAAATAATCCGCCTCCTCTCAAATCCTCAGGTTTCGTTGGCGAGAAGGGTCCTATTGGTCCCTGTGGTCCACCTGGTCCTTCTGGTCCTGGGGGACAGCCAGGTTGTCCTGGACCTCCTGGACCTCCTGGTCCCCCTGGTTGTCCTGGCAGGGAGGGACTCTGCACTGAAGGAAGCAAAGGAGAACATGGATCCCCTGGAGCACAAGGACCCAAAGGTAGGGACCAGGACCAGGGTTGCCTACCCCTAGCATAGACCATCAACATGGAACTTCCAGCTGAGTTTTGGGTAAATTGTTGGTATCTATAGGCCTGAGGTTACCTGCTACCTTCAGCATGGAATCGTGTCGCCCTCTAAACTATGTGAAGAAGCCTTGGGAGCTGACACAGCCCTGAGTGGCACCAGGGTTCCAAGAAAATGAAGTTGACCAGAACATTATTCAAGAATCACATTAGACTTATGATCAAAAATTAAAAATTATACATCATTTCTGTCTCTTTGTAGGTCCCCCGGGCTTTCAGGGTCCCCCTGGTCCTCCAGGTCCTGGTAATAAAGGTGAAATGGGAGATAAAGGAGCATCAGGTGAACCAGGAGCACCCGGTTGCCGTGGCGACCCTGGCCCACAAGGCGAGCCGGTCAGTTCATCACGTAGTTACTATATACACTTGAGTTTTATCTTGGATCAAAACCTTTGACTGGAAGAGTAATAAAGTCTATGACTCAAAGTCTTAGTCTGGAAACGGTTGACGAGGTCTTAGCCGGGGAGCATCTGATCAGGTCTTAGAACGGAAAAGTCTCATGAGTCTTAGCCTGAAACCATTTGTTGCCTGAAACCAGTGAGTGTATTAAATGCAGGTGTTGTTGACAGGGTCGTGATGGACAACTAGGCCCACCTGGACCCAAAGGCCAACAGGGACTAATAGGTGTCACAGGACCGATTGGTAAGACCCGGCTCTGATGTCACTTTGATTCCCTTTGGGAAACATTAGCTTCATGGTGTCTCCACTACTTGTGTGTGTTTCAGGTTTGAAGGGGTCTGATGGGCCACCGGGTGACATGGGTTTACAGGGACCTCCAGGACCTTCTGGTAGGAGAGGTAAGAATGTGGTACCACACCGTGGGCAGAAGACTACCCAATCACAGCAGCCACATTCATATATTTGCCTGCTATGGACATAGTAATACTCAGTACTTTTACTATTTGCTGGCAATATGACTGCACTGAATACTGCTGGTAACACAAGTACTTTATACTTCATTATACTGTATATTATTAGAAGTACTGTACACAGTATAGAATAATGCCCCTGCAGGTCAGAGGGGAAACGATGTATCCAGGGAGGTAAACGTGATTCCAGGAAACAAAGGCACAGTTGGAGATAAGGGACCACCAGGAGAACAGGGTCCCCCAGGAGCTCAAGGACTACCCGGTAGTCCAGGTCAGTTTGGAATAATTCATTGTCAGTCCTCAGGATTAAGCAGTTTTAGATGAAGACAGTGTAAATACATTTTAGAAGCAACGCTGGGTTTTTATGGCTACAGGTTGTAAAGGCAGCCCAGGGACCGATGGTGGAACAGGTTTGGTTGGTTATCCTGGACTGAAAGGGGACAAAGGGGACCAAGGGTACTCTGGAAAAAAAGGTAAGAAGCCTCTGCAGTTGACCTAGTATTGATGAAAACATGGACCCAGACCTGTACGGGTCATGGGTCAGATCTTGGGTATGTGGTTTGGGGAGACGCCAAACCCACTGCCATTGTGTCTAAAGGAGGATACGTGCATGAACAGGTCCACCTGTATGTGTTTATATCATTAAGAGTTTGAAAAGATCTGTGAAATCTGAATGCAGTCCTGCTGGGACGGCAGAATGTCATGAGTAACACATGTGCAGTCCGGACAGGAAACCTGTTTCATCCTGTCAAAACTCATCACACTGTTTGTTGGCAGGGATCCCAGGTCCACGAGGTGCTGTTGGTATCAAAGGTGTCCCCGGTCCACGAGGTCATTGTGGCGAGGTACCCAAGAAGGACGGCTTCCTCTTCACCAGACACAGCCAGAAACTGTTTGTCCCAGATTGTCCTGGAGGGTCCAGTCTGGTCTACAGCGGATACTCACTGCTGTTCATCAACGGGAACAACCGAGCTCACGGACAAGACCTAGGTACACGAGACACTGAGATACACACAACAGCACTGAAATCAGGACATTTCAGGGCAATGCAGCCGTGAATAAACCAGAAAGAGTAAAGGGGTGTTCACACCGGACTCAATTGACACGATTTTGCGCGATGGACGCGATTTTGTCGCGATTTTGTTGCGCGACAAATTAAATTTACCGGAGCTCCGCCTGGACGACGCGGCTCCGTTGAAAAGTAATAGACTGGCGATAAGTGAATTTCTCGTTGTCATGGAGACGTGGAGCGAATCTCAACGGTGATTGATTGTCGCGCTACGTCATGCTGCGAAATCGCCAGAAAAGTTCAATATTTTCAACTTGACGCGACAGGCGAATTTCGCGTTGCGAATTGTGATTTTTCACCACTTCGCGTCCGTCGCGCTGCAAAATATCGCGTCTTCCCATTGACTTAACATGTAATCGCATCGCTGTCGTGTACTGAGTATTGTTGTTCCAGAAACTATTAAAACATGTGAGTGAGTCCCACCTCGGCTCTGTAATGTGTTCTGTGTTTGATTGTTTAGATTCAGCCTCAAGCCCTAATAACAGAGGTTGTGATTCAGTCTCTGCGGACTAGTTCTGAGGAGTTTGTTGTTCTACACAGAGACACTGAACTGCTGTTTAACTTTAAGTTCTCATATGTGAATATGTTTTGCTTTTTCTTGTCTTGACATCGAAGTAAACGTAATGTTTTTGACTGCTGGTCAGAAGAAACAAGACAATTGATTTGACTCAAACGTGATTTCTGTGTTCGAATGAACATACAGGACAAATTCTCGTTTTGTTCAGGTTCTTTATGTCACATCTCTCTCTGACCGTCTCTCTTGTCTCTTGCTATCTGTCTTTCTGTTAGTCACTTTCTCCCTGTCTCTGTCCATCTTTCTGTCTTTTGTCAATCTTTACCTCTCTTTGTCTATCTCTTATCTCTCTCTACATCCCTCCCTCAATATTAATCTCTGGTTTATTGGGTTTGGTGCTGGTCTACCTACTTTAGACCAGGAAATGACATTTGACAGGGTTAAGTATTAATATCTGTGGTAAGCGATGGACAGCACTGATCTTATTGCTAAGATTAAGGTTTTGCATGAAAACATTGAGAGTATTCTAAAAAAGAACGGGGTTTATATAAACTATTCAAAGCATGTAGACGTCCGTCAAGGACGTCGAGCATGTTCTTCACTATTTCACTAGATGTTTTAATCCTGTAATCATGGTCTGGTTTTTTCCTGGTTTCGATGAAAGAATTGTGTTGTCTGCATATGCTGACGATATTGTTGTGTTCGTGAAAAATCCAAATAATTTAATTGTGTTTGGGGAGATTGTAGAAGGTGTTCTGTGTTTTATCAGCTAGCTACATTTAGTAAAAAGTGAAGCTTTATCAGTTGGAAACTGGTCATTTAAGCCTCATTTCCATAGACAGAACCAGCTCAGTAGTAACCAGTTTCAATAAAGTTCTTTGGTCAGTCACTGGAGAGGATCTGGTGTAGAGGGCTGTGGTTAATTGTGGCTTGGTTGGATAGATTTGTGGAATTCAAGGTTTGTTAAAAGTCTAAATCTCCTTCTCTCGGCAGGTACTTTAGGCAGCTGTCTGCCTCGCTTCACCACCATGCCCTTCCTGTTCTGTAACACCGACAGCACCTGTCGCTACGCCTCACGCAACGACTACTCCTATTGGCTGTCTACAAACCAATCACAGCCAGACAACATCCCCTTAATCTCCGGGGAGTCCCTGAGGAGTTATATCAGCCGGTAAAACACACACAAACACACACTGTATGTATATTCTGTTTTTTTCAGGTATACTGTATGTGCGTTCATGTGTTTTCAGGTGTACTGTATGTGCGTTCATGTGTTTTCAGGTGTACTGTATGTGAGGCCAGAGCCAATGTAATCGCCGTCCACAGTCAGACTAGTTCAGTCCCAGACTGTCCCTCAGGATGGGATTCTCTGTGGCCTGGATACTCCTTCGTCATGGTAAGCAGATGTGGTCAGATGGATTCCTCCATGAAGGCCCTATTCATTTTGAATTGTCTGTTGTAAGATTCCTCTCAGAACTCACAGGTGATACTGTGACCTTTGAGATGTATTAATTCTCTTGTTGGTGTCCAGGAAACAGGTGTCGGGGCGGAGGGTTCCGGTCAACCGTTAGCCTCACCTGGATCCTGTCTGGAATACTTCAGGAAGATTCCCTATATTGAGTGTCACGGCAGAGGAACCTGCAACTACTACACCGATTCGTACAGCTACTGGCTGGCTGCCCTCAACCCCAACGACATGTTCAGGTACACCACACCTGTATTTATACGTTCAGGTACACCACACCTGTATTCATACGTCCAGGTACACCACACCTGTATTTATACGTTCAGGTACACCACACCTGTATTTATACGTTCAGGTACACCACACCTGTATTTATACGTTTAGCTACACCACACCTGTATTTATACGTTCAGGTACACCACACCTGTATTTACATGTTTAGCTACACCACACCTGTATTTATACGTTCAGGTACACCACACCTGTATTTATACGTCTAGCTACACCACACCTGTATTTATATGTTTAGCTACACCACACCTGTATTTATACGTTTAGCTACACCACACCTGTATTTACATGTTTAGCTACACCACACCTGTATTTATACGTTCAGGTACACCACACCTGTATTTATACGTCTAGCTACACCACACCTGTATTTATATGTTTAGCTACACCACACCTGTATTTATACGTTTAGCTACACCACACCTGTATTTACATGTTTAGCTACACCACACCTGTATTTATACGTTCAGGTACACCACACCTATATTTATACGTTTAGCTACACCACACCTGTATTTACATGTTTAGCTACACCACACCTGTATTTATACGTTCAGGTACACCACACCTATATTTATACGTTTAGCTACACCACACCTGTATTTACATGTTTAGCTTCACCACACCTGTATTTATACGTTCAGGTACACCACACCTGTATTTACATGATCAGCTACACCATACCTGTATTTACATGTTTAGCTACACCACACCTGTATTTATATGTTTAGCTACACCACACCTGTATTTACATGTTTAGCTTCACCACACCTGTATTTATACGTTCAGGTACACCACACCTGTATTTACATGTTTAGCTACACCACACCTATATTTATACGTTTAGCTACACCACACCTGTATTTACATGTTTAGCTACACCACACCTATATTTATACGTTTAGCTACACCACACCTGTATTTATATGTTTAGCTACACCACACCTGTATTTACATGTTTCGCTACACCACACCTGTATTTACATGTTTAGCTACACCACACCTGTATTTACATGTTTAGCTACACCACACCTGTATTTACATGTTCAGGTAATTTAGAAAGACAACGTCTATGTTATTTAACGTCAGTAGATTTTTTGCTATTTTTTATGCAGTTTTGAAATTCATCTTCAAGTACTTTGTTTAAGCTCAGTAGTATTTCTGTCACATATCCATGAGTATAACTATGAACCGTCTCCTCTGCAGCAAACCCAGGCCTCAGACCGAAAACAACGACTTCCCCAGAAATCTGATCAGCCGCTGTCGAGTCTGCATGAAGCGACTGTGAACGCATCACGTCACCGCGACGGCTACCGACGCCACCGCTGTAAATAATAGTGCTGATACTACTGAGTACTGTGCTAAGTACTGCGCCTGTGTACTCACGGAGCTGCTGTGACCGCAAACGGACATTTGAGAGAATATTTGTATGCGAATGAGCAGCGTACGACTACCAGCAGTAAAATGCACGCCAAAGTAAAAGTACCCTTCTGAATATTTGTTCCTTTTAGACGTTTTATTGTGACAGCGTTTTGAGTAAATGAGCGTACGTCCTGTTCTGAATGTAATACTTTATACTTCACAGTAACTCCAGCTGTACTGCAAGTACACAGTCAAAATACTTCCCTCTGGCTGTGCTGCAGAAACAGTGGAAAATACTCAACTGTCAGTACTGCAAATCCAGTATAAGACCTGAGTAAAGGTTGTTGTGTGAGTACTATTACTGTAGTATTACTGCTGGTAGTAATCCTGCTTCTACTTCTACTACAACTACTTTTGTAGGGGTAATAAAACTAGTATTATCAAGAACAACTACTGCTTCTAGTACTGTAAGTTCTACTGCTACTGCTCTAAGTACTGGTACTACTAGTACTACTGTATGTGTTTGTACTACTGTTCCTATAATTAATACTTTTACTACTGCTACTGTAGTACTTCTGCTCTTACTAATACACGAGTACTGCTGCCAGAGGAGCCAAGACACCACAGAAGAAGAAGAAGATCTAATCCAGAACCAATCAGCAGCCTCCTCGGGTGCAACACCTGTATTTTCTGCCCGGCAACAGGACAACAGCTCCTCTGATTGGAAGCTCCTGGCAGCAGTGCATTCTGGGACTCGTAGTTGACTCCTCTCCTGACTGTAACTTCTTAATATTCCTCGTGATTTTATATATAAAAAAATGGATTTTATAAATGTTTACAGTCACATGATCAATCAGCTGTTCTCCAGACTGAATTTACGATGTTTGATTAATAAATGACGTGTTTTACAGAAATCAGACCACTTCCTGTTTCCTTTTCTGTAAAGTTGTATAAATTAATGCCAATTAAAACATTTTGCTTCAGTCGGGTTCACGTATTTAAATAAAGTTAAATGAATGTAACTTTTAGGTAGGTAACCTTTTAAAACCATTGATGATATATAATCTGAATTTATTTAATTTATAGAAGACTTTCTAATCAAGATTATTAGATATAAATTGAAACTTTCAGAATTATAAGATAAAAAATCTAAAATATTATGAAAAAGCCAGAATTGTGACATAAAGGGTCAGATTTCTGATATAAAAAGTCCTAATTATTTAATAAAAGGTCAAAATTCATAATCTAACACAACAATAATATTGTAAAAAATAAACTTGTATAATAAATGGTGTAACCCAAGAAGAAATAATGATAGATTTTTATAAAACTTGATGATCGCATGTTGTTTTTAATAATTTAAAACCTTTTTAAGGGAGTTAAATTATCTGGAACTAGGTTTCTATGGTTACACCACATCACATTTTTGTCCCTGACCCAGTTTTTATGATGAGTCTTAATGGAAACGGTTCAATTTGACCATGAAACAAACAACATGAGGGTTAAATAGGTTTTTATAGGGTTTAAATTTGACTCAGTAACTATAACTATGACTTCAGGTAGAGGAATGTGGGCTACATGTCCAAAATGTGTCTGAATATTAAGAAAAAGGGATAAAAACTAGATGCTTATATAAGATAAGCTGTATATAATAAGAATTTTGCTATTGAAACTGAATGTGAGTGATTCTTCCTGTGTAATAACACGAGTGTTTCTCTCCTGCAGTCATTGGTTCATTAATGGAGGCTGAGATTAATTCATCGAAATGTTTTTTAGGCTAAAACGAAGCGTTCCACTGACACCCGTCGTCATGGAAACCCATCAGTCCAAATCAAATCCTCCTGTAATTTCCTGTTTGTGACTCAGTGTGGAAACAAAACATGCACTCTGTGATGTCATCAGTTTACCATTGTGTGTGTGTGTGTGTGTGTGTGCTCATACCAGCGGCTTCTTAGCGACGCCTGATCACTGTTAATTTGTTACCACGGCAACCAGCTGCTGGTAATGTGCTATCAGCATCCGGAAAAAAAAAAAGGTGACGGGCGAAGATGAAGATTTGAAGTGGAGTCAATTTATTCCTTCATTCACACGGAAGCCTGAATGTAAATGAATGAAACCTCCTTTAGAATTTCAGGCCAACACACAAAGTTTCTGCTCATTTATTAAAGGATGAGTTCAGTGTGTAAAACAGTAGTGAGGTGTCCCATAATAAGCAGTGTCAAAAATATCACATAAGTCAGAATTGGGACGTAAAATGTTAGAATAATGACATGAAAAGTCAAAATTGTGACATAAAAATCTGTAATGTGGCAAAAAAAAGTCTGAATTTTGACATGAAAAGTCATTATTATTAAATTAAAGGTTTAAAAATTTGACAAAACATCAGAATTGTGATATAAAAAGTCATAACTATTAAATGAAATGTCAAAATTATAACAAAAAGTCAGAATTGTGACATAAAATGTCATGTTAGAACTGAAATATCAGAATCATGACATTAAATATCATTTTTTTATCATAAAAGTCATAAATGTGACATAAAATGTCAGAATAATGACATGAAAAGTCAAAATTGTGACATAAAAATCTGTAATGTGGCAAAAAAATAATGACAAAGTCTGAATTTTGACATGAAAAGTCATTGTTATTAAATTAAAGGTTTAAAATTTTGACAAAGCATCAGAATTGTGATATAAAAAGTCATAATTATTAAATTAAATGTCAAAATTATAACAAAAAGTAACATAATAACATTGGATCCAGAACAGAACCCTGAGGAACACCGCAAGACAACATTCTAGAGTAGACCCACTTTTAGGGTGAATTTTACAAAAACCTGATTGATTTATGTCACATTTTTGAATTTTTAATGTCATAATTTTTACTTTTTATGTCATAATTTATAGTTTATTTAATAATTCAGGCTGTTTATATCAGAAATCTGCATTTTTTTGCCATAATTCTGTCTTTTTATGTAATAATTTAGACATTTTTTTGTCAGAATTCTGACTTTTTCGCATCATTTTGACCATTTATTTATTATTTTAATAAATAAATCAATCAGGTTGCGGTTGCGGTGTTCCTCAGGGTTCTGTTCTGGATCCAATGTTATTATGTTACTTTGTTATAATTTTGACATTTCATTTAATAGTTATGACTTTTTATATCACAATTCTGACGTTTTGTCAAAATTTTAAACCTTTAATTTAATAACAATGACTTTTCATGTCAAAATTCAGACTTTGTCATTATTTTTTTGCCACATTACAGATTTTTATGTCACAATTTTGACTTTTCATGTCATTATTCTAACATTTTACGTCAAAATTATGACTTATGTAATATTTTTGACACTGCTTATTATGGGTCTACTCTAGAATGTTGTCTTGCGGTGTTCCTCAGGGTTCTGTTCTGGATCCAGTGTTATTTTCCCGTATATGCTGCTTCTTGGGCAGATTATTAATCAGTACAACAGGATACTTTATCAAGTAATTATTGTCTTGTAAAGAAGGTGGTTTATAGACTCACTAGACGACCTATAAGTAGTAAAAATCTGAAAAAACGATCATTTTGCATTGGTTATTAATTATTAAATATATTTGTAGACATCCTTAGAGTTGTGCACTTTTATATTTTCAAGAAAAAAACAATGAAAAAAGTAAAACAACAATCTTTAATAGAGCAAATAAATGTTCTAAACGATGATATTTTCATTTGGAATTTGGTGGAAATGTTGTCAGTAGTTTACAGACTCAAACAAAAATGTTCCTTTTGCCCAAACACATAACTATAAGTAGTAAAATCAGAAAAACGGATCATTTTGAAGTGGTCCCTCAACAAACATGAAACCTGTGAGTGGTTCATAAAAGTGGCCATGTTGAACAGTAACCTACTGATTATCTGATTGATCGGTGAAAGGCTGCAGTAGATTTTATGTTTCTGCATTAAAAGTCGTACAAATGTGTTTTGCAGCGTGTTTGTTGTGCTGTGAGTGGGCGGCTGTGTTTAATGGAGATATCAGCGAGTGCTAATGAAGTCTCTAATCCTCTGAACGCGCCGTTAATTCGCCGCGGCGACGCATTCCGACGTTGTGTTTGCATAGAGACGAGGCCGACGGCGCTCTGATGGTTTTACTGTTCGCATCCATTTAAAGTCAATCAGCCCTAATGGAGCTTTGTTTAACGTTCCTCCATCACCGCGGCCACAGCTGTCAATCAATCCCACACGGGGAGCCGAGGAGGGGGGGGAGGGGGCGGAGCCTCAGCCTTCAAAAGAGCGGCACCACCAGGAGCAGCAACAGAGCCAGGACCAGCAGAACCAGAACAGAGCCAGAACCAGAACCAGAACCGGCAGACAGTAAGAACCTTCTCGCCCCCCCCCCCGTGTTGCCTCTTCTTCTCTGATTCTATTCTGAAGTTCTTCTTCTCTTCCCTCCTAAATTCCGGCAGGTATGCAGTGTGTTTGGTGTCCCGCCATCTTGATTCTCGCGGCCTTGGTCTTGGGCGTTTCATCACAGCCCGACAGAGACCAGGACCAGGACCTGGAGCTGGAGCTGCGTCACCACCGGCTACTGCAAAGGGCTCGCAGCGCCGGCTTCCTGTCGCAGGTCAGAGCCAATCAGAACGCCCCGTTTGGTACATAACAGTTTGGGAGAGTTTGGGGTCACTTAGAAATTAGCTTATTTTTTGAAGAAAAACACTGTTTTTTCCAATGAAGACAACTTTAAACTAATCATAAATACACTCTATACATCACTAATGTGGTAAATGACTATTGTAGCTGCTAATGTCTGGTTTTTGCTGCATCAATATCTACATAGGTGTATAGAGGCGCATTTCCAGCAACTATCAGTCCAGTGTTCTAATGGAACAATGTGTTTGATCGTTGCATCAGATGCTAACATGTTAGCACAGCTGGAAACAGTTTAGCTGCTTAGAGAAGCTAGAAAACTAAAGGCAAAGTGATTATTTTAAATGAAAATCATTATTTCTAACCTTGTCAATGTCTTGAATAATATTTTCCAAACCAATATATCAGCTCCAAAATTCATAAAACAACCCGGTTTACCATGAACATTGGGAATGTCCAAACTTCCGCTGCAAATACAGGTTTGACTCCCCAAAGCAGATGAGTGGTCTAACAAGATGGCGGCGGTTTTCAGGGACTGTTAAAATCCACCAGACCATGAAAGAACTGGTTCATTCCAGTAGAAAAATGTCCAGCTAGCAGTTATTGCTGTAGATCTTTTTAGTTTTCGCAGGCATCTGTTGCTAGGCAGAATACCCAACGTAAAACTTTGGTAGCTGTCAATCATGCTTGCGTGTTGTTTCCATAGCAACTGATATATTTAGCCAAACAGAACAGATGTATTGAGTTTTTAAGGCGACCAAAGCTCATAAAAGCTGCTGCTGGTGACCAGATGTTTTGATGCAGGTTCAGAGGACGGAAACTCGTAAAGGACATAATTAATACATAAATAATGAGGATTCACTTCTTCTTTTCATTTAACTGTTGGACATTTTTGGTTCATCTGGCGTTTAATGTCATCACTTTACATGATGTTTAAAAGAAGCTGATGTTTAAAAGAAGCTGTTCCCTGAACTAAACTGTTTATTAACAGTTCAATTACAGGAGAATAAAAAAACACCTGTTCTCACTTGTTCTCACCTGTTCTCACCTGTTCTTACCTGTTCTTACCTGTTCTCACTTGTTCTCACCTGTTCTCACTGTTCTTACCTGTTCTCTCTTGTTCTCACCTGTTCTCACTGTTCTTACCTGTTCTCTCTTGTTCTCACCTGTTCTCACTTGTTCTCACCTGTTCTCACCTGTTCTTACCTGTTCTCACTTGTTCTCACCTGTTCTTACCTGTTCTTACCTGTTCTTACCTGTTCTCACCTGTCTGTGTCGCCTGTCAGGAGTGGAATAAACGTGCAGTGGAGAACCTGCTGGCTCAGATGTCTCTTCCAGAGGCCGACCCCCAGCAGGAGGCTGAGGTCGTTTCCATGGCAACAGGGGAAAGGATGAACCTTGAGCGGTCTGTCGACCCCCCCAACAACCTGCCCCCCCGTGAACGCAAAGCCGGCTGCAAGAACTTCTACTGGAAGGGGTTCACTTCCTGTTAGAGCTCCGCCCAGGTACCTGTCTGTCTGTTAAAACCCCGCCCACATACCTGTATGTCTGTTAAAGCCCTGCCCAAGTACCTGTCTCTCTATTAAAGCCCCACCCAGGTACCTGTCTGTCTGTTAAAGCCCTACCCACATACCTGTCTGTCTGTTAAAGCCCTACCCACATACCTGTCTGTCTGTTAAAGCCTTACCCACATACCTGTCTGTCTGTTAAGAGCCCCACCCACACACCTGTCTGTCTGTTAAAGCCCTACCCACATACCTGTCTGTCTGTTAAAGCCCCGCCCACACACCTGTATGTCTGTTAAACCCCCGCCCAGGTACCTGTCTGTCTGTTAAAGCCCCGCCCACATACCTAGATGTTGACTGTGTTTCTGTTTTCAGATGAGGCCACGCCTTCACCAGACCAAGTGACCAATCCCAGAGCACCTGACCCTCACCTGGGTAACTGGACAGACCAATCAGCAGCTGTCTGGCTGTGTGTACCTAAATAATTAATGTAATTATCAATTAAAGAGAGAAATCACAGACATTCGTGGCTCCATCTCCTTTCTGTCCATCACTTAAACAAGGTGATTCAATCAATATCATAGATTATAGATTATAGAATATAGATTATTATAGATTACAGGTTATATATTATAGATTACAGGTTATAGATTATAGATTATTATAGATTACAGGTTATAGATTATAGATTATAGATTATTATAGATTACAGGTTATAGATGATAGATTATAGATTATTATAGATTACAGGTTATAGATTATAGATTACAGGTTATAGATTATAGATTACAGGTTATAGATTATAGATGACAGATTATTATAGATTACAGGTTATAGATTATAGATTATAGATTATTATATATTACAGGTTATAGATTATAGATTATAGATGACAGATTATTATAGATTACAGGTTATAGATTATAGATTACAGGTTATAGATTATAGATGACAGGTTATAGATTATAGATGACAGATTATTATATATTACAGGGTATAGATTATAGATTATAGATTATTATAGATTACAGGTTATAGATTATAGATGACAGGTTATAGATTATAGATGACAGATTATTATATATTACAGGGTATAGATTATAGATTATAGATGATAGATTATTATAGATTACAGGTTATAGATTATAGATTACAGGTTATAGATTATAGATTACAGGTTATAGATTATAGATTACAGGTTATAGATTATAGATTACAGGTTATAGATTATAGATGACAGGTTTTAGGTCATCACTAGGGCTGTAATACCTCCACTTATTCATAAAAACACCTGTTTATGTGTTAATGAGTCTGACTGAGTGGGATTAACATCCACGTATCAGGACTTTAATTCACGTTACCATCTTCATATTTTAGGGCTGAGGAAGAGTGAGAGGAAGAGTGATGGATAGAGAGAGAGACAGATAGAGAGACAGAAAGTGAGAGAGAGAAACAGAAAAAGAGAAAGAGAGAGAGACAAAGAGAGAGACAGACAGATAGAGAGTGAGAAAGTGAGAGAAAGAGTGAGACAGAGAGAGAGGAAGAGTGATGGATAGAGAGAAAGGCAGAAAAAGAAAGACAGAGACAGAAAGAGAGAGACAGATAGAGAGAGAGACAGACAGACAGGTCCTCTCTGTGGTTGTGTTACTGATGGAGTTCTGTCGACACAGTTAAAAATTTGCAGTAAACACGTTACAGGAAACACGTTCAGGTGTGAAAACAAACACATTTACAGTTAGTGGGAAAAAAATGTCCGACTTCCTGTTAGAGTAAACGTGAAACATAAACGTGAAATAAATGAGTAAATCCAACCTAACCTGTAAAGGTTATTTCAACTTAATTAACTTAATTAGAAAAGGTTAATCATTATAATGTTAGTTCAACATGTTTGACTTAATTACAGGTGGTTAAGGGTTAAATCCAACATAAATCTGGTCATTTAAACTTAATTAGAAAGGGTTAATCCACCATAACCAAGCAACATGTAAAGGTTATGATTGGTTAACCTTTTCTAATTAAGTTGAAATAACATTTAAAGGTTATTTTGTATTGGATTCATGTCCCTCAACACAACAATTCATTGCTAACCTAGCGTGTTATAATTAGATATTTGCTATATTATAATATGATTTTAAATGATTCAAATCCAAGTACTGAGTTCATAAAACCCATGAACATCCAGGCAGCTCCGTCCCAACATGGCCTCTTAAATAACAATGATAATAACAATAATAGCCTTCAGGAAAACAATTAGGAACCCTAATGAACGGAACAAGAACCCAGCAGAGTCCGCGTGTTCACACGCCGCATCCTCCCATCACGCGTGTTCCACGTTCCGGCGGCGGGACAGCGAGGATCGCCGGAGAAAGTGGAAAAAGCAGCAGGTTTCAGTGTTTGAACAGACGGAGGAGGTCGAGTGTAATCAACCTTTAATGAACAGAGAGGGAAGGCAAATGTTGACTCAACACTAACACCACTCTATCTGTGTGTGTGTGTGTGTGTGTGTGTAAAAGCACCACATGACTTGATGATGATGATGATGATGATGATGATGCTGTAGTGATAAAGCCATCACCAGCTGTCTTTGAAAATAAACAGATGAACGCTAATTCCTTAATGTAAAACAAGGACGAGAGTGAAATCCCGTTATTTCTTGGATTTATTCAGATTTCGAGCGTTTCAGACCCGTTTACACCAAATTATAAAATAACAGACCTCCCAGTTCATTTATTGCCGGTTGGTGATGAAGTTTGTAGCTGCAGCATCATTCGCTTCTGCAAATACACTTGTGTTCAATAGGGGTTTGTCTTGTCTTGTGACTTCCTGTTTTATTTTGAAATCCTAACCCTCCTGTGGTTTCAGGTCACTTGCTCTTCCTCAGGTGTCACCTGTCTGATTGTCTCCACCTGTTCCCTTTTTTTATTGTAGTCGATAAGAGATCACAATATAAATGCCACCATTCAAAATGTCAGTCAGTCATCTTCTATACCTGCTTATTCCTCATTAGGGTCACATGGTCTGCTGGAGCCAATCCCAGCGCGTTACGGCGGGAGGCAGGGATACACCCCAGATGGTCGCCAGCCAATCGTGGGGCACACACACCATTCACTCACACACTCACACCTACAGGCAATTTAGAGTCTCCAATTAACCTGAGCATGTTTTTGGACTGTGGGAGGAAGCCGGAGTACCTGGTGAAAACCCACGCAGACACGGGGAGAACATGCAAACTCCACACAGAAAGGTCCCAGACCCAGGACCAAGGAGGTCTTGAACCTGTGACCTTCTTGCTGTGAGGCAACAGCGCTAACCCCTGCGCCACCGTGTCGCCCCCATTAAAAAAAAAAGTAAAAAAGTAAAAATAAGGCCCAGCAGATAGCTACGAACTCCCATTAGATAGAAAACGTTGGTCATTTAATGCTGGTTAGAGATGTAATGGAAAATGTATTATCTGAAGCCTTATTATGCAACATTTATGTATTGAAGAATGACAGTTGACCGTTTTTTTAGAAGAATCATGTCGTGATTGGTTAGTTGCTTTACGGCCCGCCTCCACACAACCAAAACAGGAGAATGGACGAGAGAGAGAGACTAAAACGGGTCCAGTCCATTCCTGGATGCACCTTTTGTCTTGTAGCGTGTTTGTCAGTTTGAAAGTGGTCGCTAATACTTTACGTCACGTGATCGGCTTTTTTTATCGGCAAGTTTTTCAAATGCAACATTAAGGGGTGTTCACACCGGACTCAACTGATGCGATTTTTCCGCGCGATGGACGCAAATTTGTCGTGCGCTGTTTTGCGAAAATTCGCCAGATTGCGTCATCGCGTCTCCGCCTGTTTTGCTCGGAGTGATTTTTCGTTTGCCCCTTTTTACCTCTAGTCTAGCGTCAGCCGGCTTGGTTTCCGCTCTGATTTGAGGTTTTCTTAATAATAAGAATAAGAACATCGACTTCAATCTCTGCATCCGAGTCCTGACTTGAGTCCCGGCCTGACAAAATCCTCATAATACCTTTTATTTCGATGCATTGGGAACACTGTGAAATAGCAGTGTCTTAAATATTTATGGTATGAACTGATTTATCATTCCTGTGCATCACTATAGTCATATTTAGTTGTATAACCACAGTTGGAACCAAGATGCTGCTGGTTTACTGGTGTGTTTGGGGTCTTTGTCTTGTTAAAACACACATTTCAAAGGTATTTGAAATAATATTTGGCATAAGGTGACATGAAGTGTTTTGATATAAGCAAACTGATCCGTGGTTAGTGTACAGAGAGTATTATGTGATATGGGTCCTAGCAATAGACTTTCAAAAATAAAAGCAGCTTTGTCATTTGTCAAAAATGGCCCCTCGGTTTGGGGTCGCCATGGCAACCCCCTGGCAACACCTGAATCTTTTAATTTAATTGGATTTAATTGGACTTTGAGACAAAGTGCTGTGAATAAAATTGATTTGGCCACTGAAGAATTTTAATTTTGTTGGTCTGGAACCAACAGGCTGCAGGTTTACTGCTGTGTTTGGGATCTTTGTCTTGTTGAAACACACATTTCAAAGGTATTTCTTCTTTGGCATAAGGCGACGTGATCTCATCAAGTATTTCGATATAGGCAAACTGATCCATGATCAGTGCACCGCAAAGAAGTGTACAGAGACTCCCTGCAGAACACTGGAATTTGTCTTTTTGTCAATTTCCAAAAATCTGAAGCTCCTCAAAAACCTGCCAAGGTTAAAAAAGGAGAATGACCAATGCAAAGACAATATGGCTTCTCCCGGTGCTCGGACTATCGGCTCGAGCCCTAACAATCCTAACGTATGAGTGGATCCTTACAGGAGATGACCTCGTCACCATGGAAACAGAGTGACAAACTGTGACCGACCAGCTGACGGACTGAGATAACACACGCACACACACACATACACACACTCTGTTGGACCTGATAACGGTTTAATCTATTTTCAATTACAGTCCGTTGGTTTCAGGTTGAGCAGACGGCAGCTGTTCTCTCACTTTGCTTATTAAACTTGATCAGTTTGTGATTGGATGTTTCATGTCGATGTTCAGCCGCTGATTTCTGGCTCAAATATAAAATTATGCCCGTGACTCACCTGGATCAGGTGAGCTCCGACTTTCTCATTTTAGTGTTTTTCTATTACAGAATCAACACGACCTGTAGGAACCTTGTCGGAGGTTTCTGTTCATTCTGCCCCGCACCTCACACACCTTTCTGACACTATCGACTATTAAAACTACACATGCACAATAAAACCGTGGCGTCAGTTCATCATGATGTTTGTTCTGCAGAGACAATGCACAAAGAGTCAGAGTTAGCCACAGAGGCTAGTTTTTATCTGACCATTTTAAATTAAACACAATTAAAATGCACATGTTTATAGAGTTAAAAAAGGGGTCACCCCTATGTCAGACAGGAAGTCGGACATGTTGGATTTTGCGGGTTCCATCGCTGCTTGCAGCTTTAATTATTGTACAAAGAATCAGAGTTAGCCACAGAGGCTATTTTTTATCTGACCAGATAATTACACTATTTTAAATTAAAGAATTAAAATGCACATGTTTATAGAGATTTAAAAAAGGGGTCACCCCTATGTCCTCCCAACATGTTAGACAGGAAGTCGGACATGTTGGATTTTGCCGGTTCTATCGCTGCTTGCAGCTTTAATTATTGTACAAAGAGTCAGAGTTAGCCACGGAGGCTAGTTTTTATCTGACCATTTTAAATTAAACAGAATTAAAATGCACATGTTTATCGAGATTTAAAAAAGGGGTCACCCCTATGTCCTCCCAACATGTCAGACAGGAAGTCGGACATGTTGGATTTTGCTGGTTCCATCGCTGCTTGCAGCTTTAATTATTGTCGTTGCACTAATACAGTACATACTAAAACATAAGGGAGGATATTTGGAGAGTAAAACCCATTGGTCTTATTTTGTGTTCCTCTTTTAATAAAGAGATTTAACCTGTTTCTATTTTTCCAAGTTTAATGTGTTAATTCTCTTGGTCTCTTTGGTTTTTTGGATGTTTCTGAGCATTTCCCACCCAGCATGATTTGAAGTCATATTGTGTCTGTTTAGTTTAGCCTAATCATAAGAGGAAAAATAGGTACTTATGCAGATAAGGGACACTGAATTATGCAAATAAAAAGCCTAATATTTTCAAATTAGTAATTAATTTCAATAAACAAAGGAATATGGGGCACTCAACACTGTGTATTTTAAGTTTAACAGCTGTTATTAAATTGGTAAATCCATTGTTAAAACCCTGACAATGGATGTAAAACTGATTCCAATCTGTGGTTAAATAAGTTTACCATGAGAATCATACTGTTGATTTTTTTTATCCGCAGTTAGTTGTTTTCTTTTTAACGAGGGGCAAACAGATTGTTAATGTCAGAGCAAAATTGATTTTCTGTACAATTCCCAACTGATTTAACTGATTTGAGCTGCTGGGAGCTTCACACGTTTTGTTTTCATACTCCAAATCTTCCTCAATGTTCCTCACAGACAGAAAACTCATAAGATGAGATCATCTTTATTAATCCTTGGGGTGGGGGGGGGGGGCGGTATTGTCACAGCAGCATCGATACAGACACTAATGAAAATACAGCGTTAGCTTGAATTTCTTCTGGAGGAAGTGCGGCTCTGTAAAGTTGAGCATCAACAGGATCCTTTGAGGCAAATGAACGACTCATTCTCGCCCAGTTTTTAGTCATTCACTCGTCTTCATAGTGGACGTGGGTGGATTCTTTCCCCATTACCCTGTTCACCAGATCTTTTATACTTGAGTAAAAAGCTTGAGTTGATACTTTGACTTCTAATGAAGTATATTTAACCCCTTGACCTCCAGCCCTTTTTTAGGTTTAGGACATACCCATAGTCAGCAGGGTATGTCTGGAATAAACACAGAGATGTTGGTCGACACTAAACGACCATTTATTGATCTCAAATAAACATTTTCATCCCAAAACAGCAACAAAAAAACACATTTTTTTGTCAGTCGCTTCAAACAAGCGACTTTTTACTGTAGTGTTTTTTGGCTGCTAGTTTACTGTGTTTTTGTCATAAAGCTACACTGATGGTACCGTTGGACTCGTCACAGTCTCAGCTTTCATATGAGATGTCATTTGTTTGTATAACATGAAGTATCAGAGCGCTAGCCATCAAAATGTGGGGAGTGGGTCGGCTTTATGATCGTATACCGATTTTCATATTTGTTAATTCATTTGCTTGATGTTGGAGTTGTGTTTGGTGTGTGTAAATATGACTTATATGTGCTTGTAGTGGAGTTTCTCCTGTTTCATTTGATGTATAGCTTGACTATATTTGTATATGATTAATAGAGCAATCTCAAGGTCCCCCCACAGGGAGACCCTGGAGTTTAACGGGTTAAACCCTAATGAAGGTCTGTTCACTAGAAACCTGTCCTGTTGAAAGTATCAGCTCTGTACTGAAGTTCTTTGAGAAATGTCAGAGTCCATGAGATGTGACGTGTAGAACAACAAGCTGGTGAAGAACTGATGGGTTTGTTTACTGGAGAACTTCAGCAGAAGCAGGCGGAGGCGTCTTAGAACAAATCACACTCTCCACGATGAAGGAACATGTCACGGAAACAGGTTTGTGGCCCATTGACGTCTTATAACAGTTTCTGGACAATGGAGAAGGAAGCTACATCAGCTGATGCACACAGAACATGTGTTAATCATCAGTTCATTGTTGGTTTGGAGTCAAACATGAAGATAAATAAAGAAAATGGCCTTCTTCTGTTTTAAATGTTTCTTAATGATCGTCCTCTAATTTGGTCTAATTCATCAGTTCGACTATACACAGACGATACCGTGATCTATATCTCTAAATCTAATGTCACACAAATAAGAAATGGCCTTTAAGAAGACTTTGATATCATAAAACTACAGTAAACCTCAATAAAACTGTAGTCTCTAACAATTTAATAATATCATATAATGATTGTGTTTGTTTGTTAGGACGAGACGATTCCTCTCACGGGGTATATCGTACTTTATTTTGCAAAATTCGAGGAAGGATATTTTAAGCAGTTAAAGCAGTTAAAGGTGTGTGACATCTATTTCCACGTTAAGGTCTGTTATGTGTGATCTGGATCACCTGCGTCCCCTCTGTGTATATTAGCATGAGCTGCTCCTTTAATGGGGTCAGAGGTCATGTTGGGGAGGACCTGCGTCACGCTGAGGCCCCGCTGAGCGCCCGGCCAATAAAACGTCTCGCCGCGGCCGGGCCAATCAAATGCACGGCTGGAGGCGAATGTGTCCATCGGTCCAGACTAATCAATGAGCAGAGACGCAGCGGGCGTCCGTCCATCACACACACATCACACACACTCGCCTCGTCCACATGATTAACTGATCAGCACGCACATGTGACCCCCCGCCGATGCCCAGCAGGATTCTGGGAAAGATGTTTACACAGAGACAAACAGGGATCGAGGACATGTCCATCTGACAGGGAGTTAAAGAGTTTGTGGCCTGAGGAGGGGACGAGGAGACGGGGGCATGAGGACATGTCCTCCTGACATGGAGGAAAAAGAACGTAGAGATCGGAGATGAAGAGAGGAGACAAGAAAAAAAAGGACATTTTAATTCTGACAGGTGGTTTAAAAGAGGAGAGAAAGGTGAGAGAGGAGAAGAGGGAAGGGAAAGAGTAACAGACCATAATAACAGACCATAATAACAGACCATAGTAACAGACCATAATAACAGACCATAGTAACAGACTGTAGTAACAGACCATAGTAACAGACCATAATAACAGACTGTAGTAACAGACCATAGTAACAGACCATAATAACAGACTGTAGTAACAGACCATAATAACAGACCATAGTAACAGACCATAGTAACAGACCATAGTAACAGACCATAGTAACAGACCACAATAACAGACCATAGTAATAGACTGTAGAAACAGACCATAATAACAAACTGTAGTAACAGACCATAGTAACAGACCATAGTAACAGACCATAGTAACAGACCATAATAACAGACCATAGTAACAGACTATAGTAACAGACTATAGTAACAGACCATAATAACAGACTATAGTAACAGACCATAGTAACAGACCATAGTAACAGACCATAGTAACAGACCATAGTAACAGACTATAGTAACAGACCATAGTAACAGACCATAGTAACAGACTATAGTAACAGACTATAGTAACAGACCATAATAACAGACTATAGTAACAGACCATAGTAACAGACCATAGTAACAGACCATAGCAACAGACCATAGTAACAGACTATAGTAACAGACCATAATAACAGACTATAGTAACAGACCATAGTAACAGACCATAATAACAGACTATAGTAACAGACTATAGTAACAGACCATAGTAACAGACCATAGCAACAAACCATAGTAACAGACTATAGTAACAGACCATAATAACAGACTATAGTAACAGACCATAGTAACAGACCATAATAACAGACTATAGTAACACACCACGGTAACAGACCATAGTAACAGACCATAGTAACACACCACAGTAACAGACCATAGTAACAGACCATAGTAACACACCACGGTAACAGACCATAGTAACAGACCATAGTAACACACCACGGTAACAGACCATAGTAACAGACCGTAGTAACAATAACATTAACACTATTAACACTCCAGCAGCAGGTGTGTGTGTCCAGCAGCAGGTGTGTGTCCAGCAGTAGGTGTGTGTGTCCAGCAGCAGGTGTGTGTCCAGCAGCAGGTGTGTGTCCAGCAGCAGGTGTGTGTCCAGCAGCAGGTGTGTGTGTCCAGCAGCAGGTGTGTGTCCAGCAGTAGGTGTGTGTGTCCAGCAGCAGGTGTGTGTGTCCAGCAGCAGGTGTGTGTCCAGCAGCAGCAGGTGTGTGTGTCCAGCAGCAGGTGTGTGTGTCCAGCAGCAGCAGGTGTGTGTGTCCAGCAGCAGGTGTGTGTGTCCAGCAGCAGGTGTGTGTGTCCAGCAGCAGGTGTGTGTGTCCAGCAGTAGGTGTGTGTCCAGCAGCAGGTGTGTGTCCAGCCACAGGTGTGTGTCCAGCAACAGGTGTGTGTCCAGCCACAGGTGTGTGTTTCCAGCAGCAGGTGTGTGTCCAGCAGTAGGTGTGTGTGTCCAGCAGCAGGTGTGTGTGTCCAGCAGCAGGTGTGTGTTTCCAGCAGCAGGTGTGTGTCCAGCAGCAGGTGTGTGTGTCCAGCAGCAGGTGTGTGTCCAGCAGCAGCAGGTGTGTGTGTCCAGCAGCAGGTGTGTGTGTCCAGCAGTAGGTGTGTGTCCAGCAGCAGGTGTGTGTCCAGCAACAGGTGTGTGTCCAGCAACAGGTGTGTGTGTCCAGCAACAGGTGTGTGTGTCCAGCAGCAGGTGTGTGTGTCCAGCAACAGGTGTGTGTCCAGCCACAGGTGTGTGTTTCCAGCAGCAGGTGTGTGTCCAGCAGCAGGTGTGTGTGTCCAGCAGCAGGTGTGTGTCCAGCAGCAGCAGGTGTGTGTGTCCAGCAGCAGGTGTGTGTGTCCAGCAGTAGGTGTGTGTGTCCAGCAGTAGGTGTGTGTGTCCAGCAGCAGCAGGTGTGTGTCCAGCAACAGGTGTGTGTGTCCAGTAGCAGGTGTGTGTCCAGCAGCAGGTGTGTGTCCAGCAACAGGTGTGTGTGTCCAGCAGCAGGTGTGTGTCCAGCAGCAGGTGTGTGTCCAGCAGCAGGTGTGTGTCCAGCAGCAGGTGTGTGTGTCCAGCAGCAGGTGTGTGTCCAGCAGCAGTAGGTGTGTGTGTACAGCAGCAGGTGTGTGTCCAGCAGCAGGTGTGTGTCCAGCAGCAGGTGTGTGTCCAGCAGCAGGTGTGTGTCCAGCAGCAGGTGTGTGTGTCCAGCAGCAGGTGTGTGTCCAGCAGCTTTGGTTATTCAAAGCTACCTATAGACCAAACTGTTCACAAACGTGGTTCGTGATTGGACCAATAAAAAAATATCAATCAATAACTGATCGATCAGCTCCTGATAGGAAACGAGCGACGTGAGGGGACAAAGTGATGAAGAGAGAGTTAGAGGAGGAGGAGGAAACATCATCATCATCTTCATCATCACCTTCATCATCATCATCATCATCATTATCATCATCATCAACTTCATCATCATCATCATCACCTTCATCATCATCATCATCATCTTCATCATCATCATCAACTTCATCATCATCATCATCAACATCATCATCAACTTCATCATCATCATCTTCTTCATCATCATCTTCATCATCATCAACTTCATCATCATCATCATCATCAACTTCATCATCATCACCATCATCATCTTCATCATCAACATCATCATCAACTTCATCATCATCATCTTCTTCATCATCATCTTCATCATCATCAACTTCATCATCATCATCATCAACTTCATCATCATCACCATCATCATCTTCATCATCATCATCATCATCAACTTCATCATCTTCATCATCATCATCTTCATCATCATCAACTTCATCATCATCATCATCATCAACTTCATCATCATCACCATCATCATCTTCATCATCACCATCAACACCATCTCTATCGTCGGATGCACGCCGCTCCGTGACGTCACCGCGGCTCCTGATAAAAAGCGGCGGCGGGTCCGGTCGGATCAGACGCGCCGCCGCCGCCAGCCAGACAGGATGAAGCCGCTCCGCTGCCTCCTGCTGCTCCTCCTCTCCCTCAGCGCCTCCATCAGCTGCTCCTCCGCCGCGCAGAGAGACTCCAAACTCCGCCTGCTGCTGCACCGCACCCCGCTGCTGGGCTCCAAGCAGGTCCGACACGCACACACACGCACACACACGCACACGCACATTCCTTCAGTGAAACTTTCATCAAACAAACGCGAAACTTTTTTTTTTTTTCCTTTTTTTTTTTTGGAATGAAAACTTAATATTTCACATCTGACAATTTGTAATATTTAATATGGAGGAAATGATCAATAATCATTAATTATCTCCAGCTGATCGATCACCGTCACACTGTCAGTTTATGTTACTGTATATTATAAACGTCTGTAATTATAATATTGTACTGATTGAAAAATAATAGAATCGTTATTATTAAAAAATAGAAATAATTTTGTGAAGAGAAAAAAAAGCATTAAATTAATAAATAGTAAATTAATTATAAAAAATATAAATTAATAAATTGTTACTACACATTTAATATTAAAATACTGAGAAAAGGAGAAAACAGTAAAATAATCTAAAAATATCAATATAAAACATAAAATATACTGATATTATAAAACTTTAAATTGTAATATTACAATTTTTAGAATATTCATAATTTATTTAATACGAATTATAATTAATTTAATATAATTATATGTTGTAAAATCGATAGTTTCAATATTGTACTGATTAAAAATTAATAGAAATCTTTAAATCTTTTTTTTTCTCTATAAAACAATCGAAAAGTTTAATTTCATCAAAGAAAAAAGCAGCAAATTAATTTGCTGTTAAATTAAAACTAACTAAAATAAATTAATTAAAAATACCATGTAAAAAATCTGCATGTAATTTAATAATAAAACAGTGATATTACAAATATTACAATTTTAATATACGTGTTTTAATATATTCATAATTTAATTTATAAAATTCATAATTAAATGTTAATATTAAAAACACCGACAAACCAATCAAATTATTTTATAATAATAATAAATATAATTATTAAACTGTTCAGAATACACTGAGTACTACTACTCTAGAGTATTTTAGAATACTCTGTTTTACTTTTGGTTATTTTAGTATTAGTATTAGTATTTTAGTATTGTACTGTGTACTGTGTTTTACTTTATATTGTAGTATCTGAGTATGTAGTATATTAGAGTACAGTGTTTCCTAATATATTAGAATACTGCGGTTTACTGTGTTTGAGTATTTAAGAGTACACTAGTGTGTTTACTGTGTTTTAATATATGAAATGACTGTATTTTACCCTGTTTTAGGGTATTCTAGAGTACTGTGTTATAAAAATCCTTATATATATATAATATATATATATACTACTACACTTACGCTATGCTACTTTACTTACGTTACTCTTATGTTATGCTAATATTACGCTACGTTACTCTTACATTACATTTATATTACGCTTATGTTAAGCTACTATAATATCCTTACTTTACATTATGTTTACATTACCGTACTTTACACTTATGCTATGCTAACATTATGCTACTTTCTGCTTACGTTACACTATTCTACGCTACACTTGGGCTACGCTGCTTTACCATTATGTCAAACTTATGCTACACTTACGTTGTACCACATTAGGTCTAGGTCGTACTTATGTGACACATAATTAAGACAATCCACAAACCTTGTTGTGAACAGTTTGGTTTAGGTAGTATTTTGTTTTTGATTTTAGTATTTTTGTCTACTTGTCTGTCGTGGGCCTTGTGTCCATCAGCAGATACAAAGTTCCTATTGGTGCCTTATGGTTATAGTGGTAAAAGAGAAAATAGTTCCTACATGAAACTGATCACAACAGGGTCTATAAGGTAAGAATGAGGGTAAACTGAAGCTAAGACTGAAGGTAGATTGAAGGTAGTATGAAGGTAGTATGAAGGTAGATTGAAGGTCGACTGAAGGTAGTATGAAGGTAATATGAAGGTAATATGAAGGTAGTATGAAGGTAGTATGAAGGTAGACTGAAGGTAGTATGAAGGTAGTATGAAGGTAGACTGAAGGTAGTATGAAGGTAGTATGAAGGTAGTATGAAGGTAGTATGAAGGTAGATTGAAGGTAGTATGAAGGTAGTATGAAGGTCGTATGAAGGTAGCATGAAGGTAGTATGAAGGTCGTATGAGGGTAGACTGAAGGTAGACTGAAGGTCGACTGAAGGTAGATTGAAGGTAGTATGAAGGTCGTATGAAGGTAGATTGAAGGTAGTATGAAGGTAGTATGAAGGTAGTATGAAGGTAGTATGAAGGTCGTATGAAGGTAGTATGAAGGTAGTATGAAGGTCGTATGAGGGTAGACTGAAGGTAGACTGAAGGTCGACTGAAGGTAGATTGAAGGTAGTATGAAGGTCGTATGAAGGTCGACTGAAGGTAGATTGAAGGTAGTATGAAGGTAGTATGAAGGTCTACTGAAGGTAGATTGAAGGTAGACTGAAAGTAGAATAATGGTAGACATAAATAAGTATGGATGTAGACTAAAGGTAGACTGAAGGTATTCTGGAGGTAGAATGAAGGTAGACTAAAGGTGAACTAGCTATATCATGATGGTAAAGTAAGAATTTACTGTCCCTTTATTACTTGTATTTGAGGCTGTGTCTGACATCATTAACGCGTAGTTTTGACGTTTCAGGACGTGTCTCGTGCCTCGCTGGTGGAGCTGCTCCTGTCCGACCTCCTGCAGGTGGAGAACGAGGCTCTGGAGGAGGACAACTTCCCTCTGGCCGAAGGAGAACCGGAGGACATTCATGTGGATCTGGAACGAGCCGCAGCCGCCGCCGCCGCCGGGCCGCTGTTGGCGCCCCGAGAACGCAAAGCCGGCTGCAAGAACTTCTTTTGGAAGACCTTCACGTCCTGCTGAGAGCCTCCTCCTCCTCCTCCTCCTCGTCATCGCCACCACTCCTTCATCCTCCGCCTCCTCCTCTCCAGAAACTGTACAGAACACTTATCTATCAAAATCATTGATCCTTGACGATTAGATCGGACGAATTGTTTAGATTTTCCAGAGAAACTCGACGAGTCTTTACGAATGTAAACCGTGTTTTGTGAACCGAGCAGATGATGAAGCTATTTTTAATTGTCCGTTTGAATAAAATCAGTTTGAGACAAAGAGTGTGACACGTGTTTAAAGTCTCCACAGGCGTCTCCATGGCAACAACAACATCACCCTGACCGCTGATTAGATGTTAGATCACTATCGATCTGCAGAGGCTTAAAAACTGATTGAAACTCATTCGTTTAATGAAATCAATAAAACAAGAAGTGAAAACAAATGTGAATTAAAGTGGGAATAAAACTGCTTTATATTAAACTGCATTATATTAAAAGCAGAAACACTTTGATGCAGTAAATGTTAACATTCGAACCATAAAGTGCGGTAGAAATAGGATGTTAAAATGCAAAAGGTGTAGTAGTTTGCAGTAAAAGAAAGTATAATATATGTGATATATACTAATATTTAAATGGTGACTTCATATAATGTCATATATCAGCATAATCTTATTACTTTACTCCAATAAAGTCGAGGATTTGCAAAGAAAACGTTTTGAAAACATGGAAGATTTTTGAGATTTTGTGGTTTATTGATTCAAACAGGAATCGTGATATACTCAACAATAGTAGTATTGTTACTTTTCACGTCATTCTTTAGGCGGTTTAATGCTTTTCCATTGAAAACGACACACGACGTGGTTACGATGTTGGTTTAATGCATTTTTAAAAAATGACGTGGTTCAACTCATGCACAAAATTGGCACCGGAGATCTAAATAATTATATTTCATCATATAATTACACAAAATGATCAGAAGATTTCATTATTAATCATAAATATACATGGAAAATGCATATTTGGTTATTTATAATCCCCAAAACCAAATTAAAAAAACACCTCATTCTGCTTAAAGAGGAACCAGGATGAAATAAAGTCAAAGAACAATGGTAAAGAAAAGGTTCCTGCATCAAATATTGATTTCTGAACTCTTCTGAAGTGTAAACATTAATATTAAGTTGTTTTAAAATGAATTTGATCTGGTTTAAGGTCTGAAAACATTGCGTCTTTTTCGTTATTTCGACCATTTGTCATTTTCTGCAAATAAATGCTCTAAATGACAATATTTTCATTTGGAATTTAGGGGAAAATGTTGTCAAAAATGTTCCTTTTGCCCAAACACATACCTATAAGTAGTAAAACCAGAAAAAAAATGATCATTTTGCAGTGGTCTCTTATTTATTTCCACAGCTGTTTAGATACACCACTGTTCAAAAGTTTGGGCTCACGTAGAAATTTCCTTATTTTTCAAAGTAAAGCGCTGTTTTTCTCAATAAAGATAACTCTAAACTAATCAGAAATACACTCTATACATCGCTAATGTGGTAAAAGACTATTCTAGCTGCAAATGTCTGGTTTATAGAGGCGCATTTCCAGCAACTATCAGTCCAGTGTTCTAATGGAACAATGAGTCAGAAGGCTAATGGATGATTAGAAAACCCTTGATGCTAACATGTTAGCACAGCTGGAAACAGATTAGCTGCTTAGAGAAGCTAAAACTGACTTCAAATCATTATTTCTCAGCTTGATAATGTCTTGACTATATTTTCTATTCATTTTATTGTTGACCCAAAACTTTTAAACGGTAGTGTGTATATATATATATATATATATGAAAGAGATAACTGGATGGATGTGAGTGTTCACGCCACGTTTTAGCAGCATCTGCAGCACCTGCTCGCCTCATTGTGTGGAGGTGAGCTCTCAGACACCTGCAGTGTGTTCAGGAGCTGAGAAGCTGCCAGGATGTCGCTCACCTCTCGTCTCTAATGTCTGACGGAATCGACAGGAAGCCGCAGCTGCAGCCGCACAAAGACCCTCGGCTGCCAATCAACCCGCGGGCCAAT
Organism: Lepturacanthus savala; assembly: GCA_030544235.1. Classification (NCBI taxonomy): domain Eukaryota; kingdom Metazoa; phylum Chordata; class Actinopteri; order Scombriformes; family Trichiuridae; genus Lepturacanthus; species Lepturacanthus savala. The sequence continues at coordinate 2,478,120 of CM060468.1, forward strand.
CACACGCCGGCGTTTTAAACAGCCTCAATAAACTTTAATGAGCTTTAATTACAGCTGAAAGCTTCGCTGGCAACTTGTGTGTGTGTGTGTGTGTGTGTGTGTTGCTGTATAATGCAGCTGATTAGTTGTCTTTTTGTTTTTTATTGAAGCGTCTTTTTAAAGGTGACACGCACATTCAGCGGGATGACGTCAACGGCAGTCAGAGGTCAGAGGTCGAGCCGCCAACGGGAGGTCCGGACCAATCCCGGCGTGGCCTGATAAAGCAGAGAAACAAAGCCCGTCGCCGCGGAAACGTTATCATCGGCCCGCAGGTCTGGAGGCGGAGCGCGATGAGTCGAGGTCAGTCCGCGGACACATTTCATTCCAAACTTTATTTCAGACTAGACGTCTTCATTGTGCCGACATGTCTTCAGCTGGCGATGGCGTCTTTCATTTGTGTTTCTGTGTGAAACGTATAACACACTCGCACGTTGATGCTGTTTATTCTCTGTAGTGCAGAGAATTCCATCATCAACCCAGTGTCCAAAGGGATGAGTCGACGTTTTTTGATACGAACATACAGCTCTGGAAGAACACTGCAAAATTAGCATTGTATTGCGCCAGTATTGAGCTTTGTTGTGGTTCCCCCCCCCTCCCCCCTCCCCTACTGAAAAGGGCTGCTTTTGACTTCCACGTCAGTGCAGATGACGTGGAACTGGGAACACCAGAACTAGGATGTCCTGGGTGACTTGACTACTGTAACAGGGTCTTTACAGGCCTCTCTGAAAAGTCGAACGGCTAAAGCTAATTCAAAATGCTGCCGCTAGAGTCCCCACGAAGACTAAAAGAATAGATCGTATCACTCCAGCTCTGAGGTCCTTGCACTCACTTCCTGTCTGCCAAAGAATTAACTTCATAATTTACTGGTTTATAAAGCCTAAGTATACCTCTGATCTGCTGATCCCTTATGACCCATCCAGACCTCTTAGATGGTCTGTGACATGTCTGCTCTCTGTTCCCTGAGTCAGAACTACACATATCCACCACATATCTGTGGTGGATCAGTATCTCCCAGAGAACTGGAACAAACTCCCAGAGAATTGGAACAAACTCCCATAGAATTGGAACAAACTCCCAGAGAAATGGAACAAACTTACAGAGAAATGGAACAAACTCCCAGAGAAATGGAACAAACTCCCAGAGAATTGGAACAAACTCCCAGAGAAATGGAACAAACTCCCAGAGAATTGGAACAAACTCCCAGAGAAATGGAACAAACTCCCAGAGAAATGGAACAAACTCCCAGAGAACTGGAACAAACTCCCAGAGAAATGGAACAAACTTACAGAGAAATGGAACAAACTCCCAGAGAAATGGAACAAACTCCCAGAGAATTGGAACAAACTCCCAGAGAACTGGAACAAACTCCCAGAGAAATGGAACAAACTTACAGAGAACTGGAACAAACTCCCAGAGAACTGGAACAAACTTACAGAGAAATGGAACAAACTCCCACAGAAATGGAACAAACTCCCAGAAAAATTGAACAAACTTACAGAGAAATGGAACAAACTCCCAGAGAAATGGAACAAACTCCCAGAGAATTAGAACATCTTTGGGGGGGGGGGGGGGGGGGGGGTCTTTTTTGATGCTCAGACAGGTGCTGTTATCATTTTATAGAAAATTACATTTATTGACATCTCAGATGAAATAAACACATATACGTCTATAAATGCCTGTGCATAATTTGAAAAAAAAATTAACTGGTTCATTTTAGGTTTATTATACAGCAAACTTGCATCCTAGTCTAATAACACACAACAATGACTGATGGTCTGATGCTGAACAGAAATTAATGAAATATTTACCATGTGAAAAAACATTTTTTTTTTTTTTTATTTTATATACAAATGCATCCAAGATACAAAGAGAAACCTGAACAAAACCAACAATAAGGGGACCTGAGAGGCCCTAGTGACATGTTAATCTGACAAAACAATGGCATTATTTCATGAGTTAAAATTTCACTTCAATGAATTAGTGGCATATAGCCCCTTTAAGGCTTTTCTATTCATTTAGATTTGTTTGAAGGTTTTGAAGGTTTGTCTGAAACAAGGTTTTTTTTGGCATCTTGTAAAACAATAGATTTGCTCAAAAACACACTTTGTTTTGATTTTTAGGTCTCAATGAACTAAACAGCATTGGTTTTAGTTCATACTTGCAGACACAACCTCTCGCTGGAAATATTCTCTGGTCAAAACCCACCCGGTGAGGTCCACGTTTTGCTGGATCTTCTTCCAAAAGCCTGAATGAAAGTCCACCCATTGAAAACGCCACCTGATCCATCAAGTCCTTATTGCCAAACGAGTCCACACAACAAAGTCTCTGATCTTTAATCGTGCATCAATCATCCCCGCTGGTTGGATTTTACAGGAAAACAAGTCGTTTTTTTAAGCAACTGTTTTACAGCCGCAACCGCAGCTCTGTGTTTGCGTAACGACCTTTTCAGGTACAGTAGAGGGAGACATAAGTCCTGCGGTAGAACTTTAACACGCCACTTCTTATTCAAAGATGGGAATGAGTAACTTGAGACCGTAAAGCAGCCAATTGTTACTCGGGTTCGTCATCATCATGCAGCCTAAGTTCAAAAATCAGATGTGGATCAACCTCACGGAGGGCAGCAAGCAGAATTGAAGCGGCTTCATTTCCCTTCATTAGCACTCTGTCCATCAGGAATCGAGCTTGGTTTCCCCTTGTGTTTAAATACATGAATTCTGCCATTTCTTCATCATGTATAACCTGATGTTCAAGAAGTCTGTCCATAAGCGTGTGCAGGACAGGGACAGAAACTCTTTCAATAAATCTTGACCGAACTGCCCTGAGCTGTTCGTCTGCTCGGACAACCCTCCTTCCACCTGTAAGATACACAGAGATAAGACTGTTGTTTAATAACCCAACACTTTTTAACAGACCTTTTAAAAAAAATGAACATTTTAAGAAAATCTCCAAATGGCAGGAGTAGGGGGGGGGGCTATCCAGTTATTCCAGGTATCACTTTTACACCAAATCTATTCTGTCTGGAGCCCAGCTGCATCTATTCCCTCCATATTTGAACAAATTTATGAACTAAACAATAATCTGAGACAGAAGAATAAAGGCACCATGGATCGATCAATCAATAACTACGATCTACTATCTGCTAGGTGGAGTTATACTAGAGGAGGATGAAGACTTTACCAGTCAGAACCGTTTCAAACTGCCAGACGACTGTGCCCTCCTGGTCCTGGACCCTTAAAGCCACGTGTTGTTGGTCTACAGGCAGGAGGATCTCAAACGTTGGGTAGAAGTTTGGTCCCAAGTGCACATCAAACTTTGCTTTCTGAAAACCAGAAGAATATGTTTTGTGAACTAAGTGTAACAAACAGTAGTTTAATGAATAGTGTTACAACGACACACAGTTTGAAACACTCACTTCAGGCTGGATAAACGAGGCCTCAGGACAGACAACACTGTAAAGTTGGCCTTTAATTAATTCACAGCTGGAAGGGGCACGGATGAACTCATCGTTTTCCTGCTGTTGTCTCACCTGAAAAGACGCCAGGACATGTTTATTAGAGGGTTTATCCTCAGCAGAGACTGACCTTTACTCAGATATATCAGCATCAGCAAATTCGTAGGCTGGCAGGCAACAACTGGAGATTGTGTTCACTCTTGCCTGCGACGGTTGTGTTTAGTGTACAGTGGTTATACTGATCTCTTGGCCAGGTCTCCGAATGACACTTTGACTTTGGTCAGCTCAATTATCTGGGAGAAATAATGTTTCATGAGGTGAGTACCACGGGTGGAGTGTCGACTCCGGGTCGGGGATGAGATCCTGCCTCAAATGGAGGAGTTCAAGTATCTCGGGGTCTTGTTCACGAGTGGGGGGAGGATGGAGCGGGAGGTTGACCGACGGATCGGTGATGCGGGCCCTGCATCGGTCCATCGTGGTGAAGAAGGAGCTGAGCCGAAAGGCAAAGCTCTTGATTTACCAGTCGATCTACGTTCCTACCCTCACCTATGGTCACGGGCTTTGGGCAGTGACCGAAAGAACGAGATCACGAATACAAGCGGCCGAAATGGGTTTCCTTCGCCGGGTGGCTGGGCTCTCCCTTAGAGATTAGAGGGTGAGAAGCTCGGTCATCCGCGAGGAGTTGCCTGCCAGAACCGCTGCTCCTCCACATCGAGAGGAGCCGGTTGAGGTGGCTCGGGCATCTAGTGAGGATGCCTCCTGGACGCCTCCCTGGGGAGGTGTTCCGGCCACGGCGGCCCCGGGGAAGACCCAGGACACACTGGAGAGACTATGTCTCTCGGCTGGTCTGGTCTTGGAAGAGCTGGAGGAAGTAGCCGGGGACAGGGAAGTCTGGGCTTCCCTGCTGAAGCTGCCACCCCCGCGACCCGAGTAATTGGACAAGCGGAAGAAGACGAAGATGAAGAGGTGGCAAGTCTCACTGATTTTTAATCATCTATCACTGGGTGAAACACACCTGGCCTTATGTATCAGTACTATTATCGGTATTTATTATAGGTATTTTGGACTTAAAGTAAAGCTGGAACATGACACCATAAAGGTTTACCTCTTGCAAAGGGATGTTGCTCGGCAGGAGAAACACGCTGAGGATCTTCGTTGGTCTGTTGACTTCTCGGAGGAACAGAAGAACTTGGCAACTGATTGGTTTTGGGCTAGACTTTCCATTTCCAAACCATTTCCAGAGCCGGCCTAAGAAAGAGGCTGTACAAAGCAAAATGTGTTAGGGTTAGAGGATCTGAATGATTTTGTCAAGTGCCACCATAAGGTCAAAGATTCCACTAGCATACAAGATGTTATATAATATCATATAGATAAGGAACCCTTTTGAATCGTCTAGCTCCATCCAGGAGCTCAGGACAAACTTTAATGTTTAATTTGACTGCTGTTAAGAACAAATGAGTCACAAGTTTGTTTGTTTTGTGTCTGTAATGAACGGCAGACACTACAGACCTCTGTAGAGGTCGCTAACAGGAGGCTTATCCTAACCCTTAGATAAAGTCTAAATGGTAAAGACCTAATGTAAAATGGTCCAGACCAGGGCTCTGGTTTCTACAAGGAGTGCGTTAAGGTTTTTCTTTTAATTTGAACGTTCCAATCACTGCAGTGGAACAAACAAGATCGAGGAAACTGCAAAATCCAGGTCCACCGAGTCTACATCATCAAACACACGTTCCTGGTGGATGGTAATGTGATCCCTGCATTTTGATGGTCTACCATACAAAATACCATACTTCCTGGATGGCATTTTTTTCTGTCTCACCTGTACCTTAACAACATGCCCCACGAAAACAATATCCTGTGTTGTTTTCACTCCTAAAACCCTAAAAGGTGAGTAAACACGAAAGCTGTTGGACAACTAGTCCCAACACTCACATCTTGTAGGTTCTTTCTCAGCTGCTCCTTCATGACTGTCCACCCTGTAGGGGTAAAAACAGCAGTTATATGGTCTGTCTTATAGAGAGTCAGTCAGTCATTTTCTACACCTGCTTATTTCTCATTAGGGTCACATGGTCTGCTGGAGCCAATCCCAGCGCGTTACGGCGAGAGGCAGGGATACACCCCAGATGGCCGCCAGCCAATCGTGGGGCACACACACCATTCACTCACACACTCACACCTACAGGCAATTTAGAGTCTCCAATTAACCTCAGCATGTTTTTGGACTGTGGGAGGAAGCCGGAGTACCTGGTGAAAACCCACGCAGACACGGGGAGAACATGCAAACTCCACACAGAAAGGTCCCAGACCCAGGACCAAGGAGGTCTTGAACCTGCGACCTTCTTGCTGTGAGGCAACAGCGCTAACCCCTGCGCCACCGTGTCGCGAATTTAAGTTTTCAATACAGTTAATTAAAGTCAAATTAAGTTTCTAATGATATATTTCTATCCATAATGCACAGCACTGGACAAAAGTAGAGTTGTGAGGAGCTCATCGGTATCAGAATGGGTTCACACCACTTTGATTGATTGGATGTTAACTGAGACAAAACCCTGAGACAAATAAATGAGCTCATCAATATAGAGTGTCTTAACTCTTACTGACCTCAGAGTCTCCAATCTACAATTCGGACTCTCCTTAAGATCAAGCAGCAGCTTCACTGCTGAGTCCTCCAGCCTGTTTCCTTTAACATCCAGCTCTCTCAGATGGCAGGACTCCAAAGCTGAGGCCAGAGAATTGCAGCTGATATCTGTCAACCTGCAGGACTGTAATCTTGATAAAGAGAAAATGATGGTTATACAAATCCATTATAACCCAATCAGATCTGTTCAGGTTTTAAATATGTAGTTTAACCAAATAAAAAAGACTCAGTTGTTACATTAAGGTTAGCAAAATAACAGATAGTGAGAGAACTGACCCCAGAGTTTCCAGTCTACACTTATCACTCTTCAGAAAAACACACAGCTGAGTCACTCCTGCATCCCGTAGGTCAGTGTTTTCACTCAGGTCCAGCTCTACCAGTTCGGATGTCAAAACTGAGGCCAAAAAATCACAGATAACCTCTGACAACCTGCAGCGCCTCAATCTGAATGAAGAATAAATGATGTCACTTTAGAAGAAAATACGATGCTTTAACTTGAGTTAGTTTAAGTTGAAGTTTAAACAATGTCGACTCCAAACAGCTGAATCTAACAGAAGGCAGGTTAAAAATATATAGGGATGAATTTTGGGTGCATTGAAGGCAAACGATGTTCAATATCAACATATCAGCTTTACGTTTGCAATTTAGTGTTACAAAAACTGTCACGTCATATTAATTTTGGTGCAGAAGTAAAAGATGAAATCTGACCTCAGAGTCTTCAAATTACAGTGTCGACTCTCCAGGAAACGACACAGCAGCTTTACCCCTGAATCCTGCAGCATTTTGTTGTTGCTCAGGTCCAGCTCTTTCAGATAGCAACTGTTGGACTTCAGAGCTGAGGCCAGAGGAGCACAGCTGGTCTCTGACAACTTGCAGCCAATCAATCTGAGTCAAAAATAGATGATGAAGATACAAACCAATTTACAGTTAAATCCTATGCATTTAGGTTTTACAGTAAATGTGTAGTTCAACAATGATATGTCCTTATCATAGGTTAGCAGAGGTTTAATTTAAATTTCAGCGTCACCTTTCACAGATGCCATTCAAAGTCCGCATGCATATTCAAAGATCAGACATTATTCCTTATAACACATTGAAAAACATTACCTCAGAGTCTCCAGTCTACATTGTGGACTCTCCAGTCCAGAAGACAGAAGATTCAGGTGTGAATACTCGAGCTTGTTGAGACTCAAGTCCAACACTCTCAGACAGGAAGGGCTGGACCTCAGAGCTGAGGCCACAACATCACAGTGAGTGTCTGAGAGTTCACAGCTAGAAAGTCTGCCATAACACATATATTACATTGATTAGCATTTGCACTATTTAATGGTTAAAATGCATATTCTATACATGAAGTTTGCTAGTTCAGAGTGGGAGCACCTGTCAAAAGATCACTCTCGGTAAGTTTTGGTCTAGATCTGTGTTTTGGTGTAAAGGGGACTGGGGATGAAGTGTCCTGACACCTCTGGTCCAGGATGAAATGCAAACATCAATCAAGAATGTGAAAGCCCGCAAATTGTCTGTAATGCAGTCGGTAAGGAGACTGGACAAGGTAAAGATAAAAGGTGGATTGCAAAGTTTCGTGGACTGAGCTTTGGAAAACTGAGCCTCATCTAAGAAAATTCTTAATCCAGGCGGTCTATGACGTTCTACCATGTCCGTCCAATTTATTTTGCCTGAAACAAGTTCTTGTTCTGTAAGCCATACCAGATACCATCTGCAGTAAGATTAGCTCGTCCAGGCAAGAGCTGAAGTGATCGAGGTGGTGTTTGAAGGACACAATAGGCAGTGGAAGGTTAGGGCTAGGAAGGGAACTTCCTGTTTCTAGCAAATCTTTTTGGGTTTAACAAAACTGTTGGGGCAGAACTTGAAGGTGTTGGTTGATATCAACCGCCACATCAGAAACACTGTCAATGATGAATTCTGGGAGCGAGACCTGGGTCACTGTAAGTCCTTGATTAATCCACCTACTCTGGACTTTGATGGGAAAGAGCCTGGTTGGAAGGAGGACCAGGAGGTGATTGAGGAAGTCTAGAGCAAGCTGTGCACCAAGACTGAGTGGGGTACCTTACAAGATGTACAAGGACAACCCAAGGTTCTGTGTACTACAGTTGCTTGATCAAGCCCCTACTGTCCAGGTCAACTATCCTTGATTATATATCGGATCTCAAATTTCTACTATTATGCTCTCATGAATTAATCACATCTCTGTGGACTTCCTGCTACTGCTCCTCTATACAGAAACAATGATACATATATTTTAACCCCTTGAACTCCAGCCCTTTTTTAGGTTTAGGACATACCCATAGTCAGCAGGGTATATCTGCAATAAACACAGAGATGTTGGTCAACACAAAACGACCATTTATTGATCTCAAATAAAAAATTTTATCACAACAGCAACAAAAAAACACATTTTTTGTCAGTCGCTTCAAACAAGTGACTTTTTACTGTAGAGTTTTTTGGCTGCTAGTTTACTGAGTTTTTGTCATAAAGCTACACTGATGGTACCGTTGGACTCGTCAAAGTCTCAGCTTTCATATGAGATGTCATTTGTTTGTATAACATGAAGTATCAGAGCGCTAGCCATCAAAATGTGGCGAGTGGGTTGGCTTTATGATCGTATACCGATTTTCATATTTGTTAATTCATTTGCTTGGTGTTGGAGTTGTGTTTGGTGTGTGTAAATATGACTTATATGTGCTTGTAGTGGAGTTTCTCCTGTTTAATTCAATGTATAGCTTGACTATATTTGTACATGATATGATTGTATATAATATATGCAGAAACTGTTCATGTAATAAGATTAAATTACCCATCACACTGCTTTGACTTACTGAGCGTTTCTGCAGTTCCTCACAGCTGGGATCAGTCTGCGTCGTCCCTCGTCTGATGTGTTGTACTTCCTCAGGTCCAGCTCATCCAGAACCTTCTCTGACATCTGCAGGATGTGGGCCAGAGCTGAGCAATGGATCTCAGAGAGTTCCTTCTCTTGTCTGTTCCCTGATGTCAGGAACTCTTGGATCTCCTGATCTATCGAGCAGTCGTTGATCTCCATCAGACAGTGGAAGTTGTTGATGCATCTGTCGGGAGAGACGTTCCGAGTGTCCATCTCCTTTAGGTTTTTGATGACTCTCTGGATGGTTTCCGGACTGTTGGGCTTTGTCTGACCCAGCAGACCTTGTAAGAGCTTCTGGTTGGATTCAAGAGAGAGGCCATGAAGGAAGCGAACAAACAAGTCCAGGCGGCCTTTTTTATTGCTGAGAGATTTCCTCAAGACCTTCATCAGAAATTCATCCAGAGATGATTCACCGTAGTCTTCTCCCAGGAAAGCCTTCAGTACCTCGGTGTTTCTTTTGTTGTAACAGTGGAACAAGTAGACCGCAGCCAGAAACTCCTGAACACTCAGATGAACAAAGCTGTAGACTTTTATCTTGCGGAACGCGTCCTCTCTTTTGAAGAACTGCGTACAAATTCCTGAGAACACGGAGGTCTCTTTGACATCGAGTTCACACCGCTCCAGGTCTTCTCTGTAGAAAATCACATCTCCTTTCTCCAGATGTTCAAAGGCCAGCCTTCCCAGCTTCAGAAAAATGTCCTTATCATCCTCCGTCAGCTCCTGTTTATCTGACTGATGTCCTTCATTATATTTGTGCTTCTTCCTCTTTGTCTGATACAGCAGGAAGTACGAGTACATCTCACTCAAGGTCTTGGGCAGCTGTACTGTCTGTTCTCTTTTGAAAATGAACTCCAGGACTGTAGCGGTGATCCAACAGAAGACTGGGATGTGACACATGATGTGGAGGCTCTTAGAGTTCTTGATGTGTGAAATGATTTTGCTGGACAGTTTTTCGTCACCGCATCTTTTCCTGAAGTACTCCTCCTTCTGGTCGTCAGTAAAGCCTCGAATTTCTGTCACCCTTTGAACAAATTTACGAGGGATCTGATTGGATGTTGCAGGTCGGGAAGTTATCCAGACGAGAGCTGATGGAAGCAGATTCCCCTGGATGAGGTTCATCAGCAGCACGTTGACCAATGACTTCTGTTGTACGTCAGACACGCGCTTATTGTTTTGGAAATCCAGTGAGAGTTGGCTTTCATCAAGGCCGTCAAAGATGAACAGAGTTTTAAAGCCATCTTCATTTAGCTCCCTTGCTGTGAGCTTCTCTAATGCTGGGTAGAAACGATGGATCAGTGTCAGAAGACTGTGCTCCTCATGTTTGACCAAATTCAGCTTCCTGAACGAAAGAGGAATCAGCAGACTGACGTCTTGGTTTTTCTTCCCCTCTGCCCAGTCCAAAACGAACTTCAGCACCGAGAAGGTTTTTCCGATGCCGGCGATGCCGTTGGTCAGAACAGCTCTGATGATGTATTCGGCGTTAAAGATCTCGTGACAGTGGACACACTTGTCATTGAGATTCTCTTTCTTGAAAGCCGCCTCGAGCTGCGTCATCTCATCGTCAACCGCCTCGTCCACCACCTCTGTGATGTAGAGCGCAGTGAACACCTTGACGAGGAGGATTCTCAATTCTCCTTCATCGATACCTTCGGGCACTTGTTGACATTCCATTATCAGACTTTTTTTATGATGACCCAGTTTATCTCTAACCTCCTGCTGACCACCACCTGCTAAGAGAAGAATATACATCTTATTTATTGATATGTTTATGTGACCAGGTGACTCTTACTTATTATTACTACATGATTATTATGGGCAGCTGAATTTTAATATTAAACCTCAATACGATGTACCACACACTAGCACCTACCACTTGAACTCTACATCTTAGTGAAATAGAGCAAAGTGTACAGGGTCCTACTAGACCAGACCAGAAAGTACATCAAAGAACACCAGAAGGTACTAGCTGTACTGGTACATCTTATAGTTTTAGACTCATCCTTTGTAACTTTGCTCTCTTCAAAGGGTCCTTTTATTCTTAATATGACATCTGTTTTTATCAGCAACACCCTTTTGCTCCATTTTTCTCCAGAAAACACACATGTCTATATTATAGGGCAATATGGAAAACATCCGATATCACTGTATTTTTGATAAAAACCTCAGAAGTCTGGTGAATTTAGAAAATTACACAATTTTATTGTAACGCAGCCTTTAAAATCAACCAAAGATGACACTTGTCTTTGTCTTTTACTGACCTTCTGCTCCTGCGGCCATGTTTGACAGTTCCTTCACCAGGTCGTTCCTGTCGATCTTTTGTAGAATTCTCTTCATCATGGCCACAGCTTCAGGAAATTCATACCTCTGAACCATCAGAGACACCACATCCGGCTCCTCTTTGTTCGACAGCTCACGCTCACTGATGGGTTGGATGTCGCCCACCTTTTCTCTCTTCAGGTGCCATTTGAATTCTTTGAAATCTTTACTGCTGCATTGTTTCAGAGTATAAAGGAGGTCCTTGTCCTCCATCTTGGCTGTCTGGTAAAAATCAAAAAACACAGTTAACCCGTTAAACTCCAGGGTCCCCCTGAGATTGCTGTACTAATCATATTCAAATATAGTCAAGCTATACATCAAATTAAACAGGAGAAACTCCACTACAAGCACATATAAGTCATATTTACACACACCAAACACAACTCCAACACCAAGCTAATGAATTAACAAATATGAAAATCGGTATACAATCATAAAGCGTAACCCACTCACCACATTTTGATGGCTAGCGCTCTGATACTTCATGTTATACAAACAAATGACATCTCATATAAAAGCTGAGACTGTGACGAGTCCAACGGTACCATCAGTGTAGCTTTATGACAAAAACTCAGTAAACTAGCAGCCAAAAAACACTACAGTAAAAAGTCGCTTGTTTGAAGCGACAAACAAAAAATGTGTTTTTTTGTTGCTGTTTTGGGATGAAAATGTTTATTTGAGATCAATAAATGGTCGTTTAGTGTCGACCAACATCTCTGTGTTTATTCCAGACATACCCTACTGACTATGGGTATGTCCTAAACCTGAAAAAGGGCTCATTTGTTTGTGTAGCATGAAGTATCAGAGCGCTAGCCATCAAAATGTGGCGAGTGGGTTGGCTTTATGATCGTATACCGATTTTCATATTTGTTAATTAATTAGCTTGGTGTTGGAGTTGTGTTTGGTGTGTGTAAATATGACTTATATGTGCTTATAGTGGAGTTTCTCCTGTTTAATTTGATGTATAACTTGACTATATTTGTACTTGAGCAATCTCAGGGACTCTGGAGTTTAACGGGTTAATATATTTCTCAGTCTCTTGAGTCTCTGTGTTGCTACACAGCCATTGGATCCCTGGAGTCAGACTTTATCCTCCTTTAGTTTAGATCCTGAACAAAACTGTAAAACCTGCTGGTAACAAACTTGTTTTTCTCACTGAGCAGGTTGCAACATGTACCATAAAACAGCAAAAACCCCTCGAGTCACGTCTCTTTACCACAAAGAGGATTCGAGCCTGAACTGAACTTTGGATTGTAAATTATCAGTTGGGGGGGGGGAAAAAAAAGTTACAGCCACGATGTTTAAACCAAGGTCAAAGGTTGGATATTATCATATCTACACATTGGGGCACCAACTTCAGGTCAAGTAGGAACATTTCGGCCTCTTTCTACTGCTCATACACAGCTTGATCATGTTTGATTAAACAGCTGAAGGGAGGAAAGATCATATCGCAGTGGACTCTGAGCTGTAATTTTAATGTAAACCAGGAAGTAGAGGAGGAGTCTGCGTCTGGCCCTCAGCCAGCTGGATCTTTCCCTTCATTCGACTCTTACTGTGACCGGATCTCTTTATTCTTTCAGTAAACACTTCAAAAGAATCTCACGGATTCGCTGATTTCCAGTACTCACCAGATCTGCAGCGTCTTCATATCATCCTGGTCGTATCAGCTCTAAGGTTCCAGGTCCCAGCGCCGTCTTTCTGTCCGTTGATGCATCACGGGAAAGAAAAGAAACCAAGAAGTGAACCATTGAATTTGCCTGTGAACTCAGACAAACAAGGACCACGCCCAGCAGGAGTAGAACCTCCTGTTCTACCGCCGCTTCAAACTTCTTTCAAACTCCGTTTCTCGACTCGAGCACGAAGCAGAAAAGTAGGATTTCTGTTGATTTTGATGAGTCAAACCTTCTCCGTGTGTTGTGGAGACTTAGTTATCGTGGTATAAACACTCACCCTGGTTCCTCTTTACTCTGCTGGCTGCAGAGTAAACTGAGTGGTTTCCTCTTTCAGAGCCTCTCTGTGCTCCCTCCTACTGAGGAGGAGTCAACATTCCTACACAAAGACCAAGACAAGTGGAGGAAGTCAATGCATATATTCTTATATATATATATCATATCATATTATTATACTTGTATTATACTCCTAATGTATTTATAGTTAGATATTTATGTAATTCATAATATTGTTAATCTATTTTTCCAATAATTCCATGTGTAATAGTCTACTCACCTACCTCATACCCATCTAATCTATGGAATAATGAATCTTTCTACTCTTCTTCCTGTTCCGTCTTTCAAGTCACTGTTGCTACGGTAACTTCCCTCGTTAGAGCTCGTTAACGATCTCGACCGGCAGACTGGTAAAAAAGAGGCTGATTTTGGACTAATTTTGAACAAGTGGCGTGATAAATGACTTCACATAGCTAGCTACTAGCTGACTGTCAAAATTAGCCGTTAGCCACTGGCCCCGCCCACTGGAAAAAAACAGCATCTGGACCAAACCACTTTGAGGAAACGGAGGGGGGGGGTCATAATTTTTCAACAATTAAAACAAATTGTTTTACACTTAGCAGCACTTGTTTTGTGCATTTATTTAACATTTATTCAACAGTAGACATTATTTATTTGTGTTTACAAAGATTTTTGGGGTTTGATTTATGCCTAGTTATATAACGCTAACTTCTTCTTCTTCAAAACTACACGATTGCAACACCTCCAGTTAAACAGAGGATACTTAACGATAAAATAATCAAGTGATTTCACAATAAAACAATACAATACAGTGAATAAATGATACAGTGAATATCATTGCTGAATAAAACCATAGACTGTATACATCACGCTGGGAATAGAGACTTTTCCAGAGCTTTTCTGACTGTTTTTGACAGATTAAAAGCCTTAAAAATATAGAATACAAAGATTAGTAATTAGCAGAGTTAATGTAGTCCTCTCTACAGTTTTACAGGCTTCTATTTTACTATTGTGGTCCATGTGAAAAATGCTTTTTGGGTTGCACTGGATTTTTTTTGTTGTAGTACCACAAGTGGCCACTGGGGAAAATCTGCACCATATCCAGGTCTATAATACATCCCTGTGGAGATGGGGCGAAACACACAAACACATACACACAGTACTGTTATATATGTATTTATTGGTAATTGACTTTGAGATGCAGCTTGTGTACAGAGGCTAATTTGTTGATGCCACTGTTTGATTTACTTAAAAAAAAAAGAAGAAAAAAAGGCGGAAAAATAAACTAAAGAGTTTTTGGACAAATGACCCCAAAACACCAAATAAAACCCAGGATAAAAGATTGAAATTGGACCTTTAAGCTAGAATACACAGTTTAACAATGATTTATGGGAGATAATAGGTGTGAACAAGTGTAGAATTCACAATTTATGGGTCAGGACATCTGCAGTTTGACAATATTTATGATGTATTACTTGAAAATAGCAGGAGGTCATGTCAAGATTTTGATGTTTCGTTTAACTCTAGAAAATACGTGGACTTTTTCCATCATTGTTCTTTTTTAAATTTATTTAGTGTTAATTAAAAGTCATATAAAGTCACACAATTAAAACTATACATTCATTTATTAAGACATGTATGATCAACACATAAAGACATTCTAAGAGTCGGATCGTTCACTTCAAAGAGGCGGATCGTTCACTTCAAAGAGGTGCGTCATTCACTTCAAAGAGTAGGATCGTTTGCTTCAAAGAGTCGGATCGTTCACTTCAAAGAGGTGGGTCATTCACTTCAAATAGTCGGATTGTTCACTTCAAAGAGCCGGATCGTTCACTTCAAAGAGTCGGATCGTTCACTTCAAAGAGGCGGATCGTTCACTTCAAAGACTCGGATCGTTCACTTCAAAGAGTCGGATCGTTCACTTCAAAGAGTCGGATCGTTCACTTCAAAGTGGCGGATCGTTCACTTCAAAGACTCGGATTGTTCACTTCAAAGACTCGGATCGTTCACTTCAAAGAGGTGGGTCATTCACTTCAAAGAGTCAGATCGTTTGCTTCAAAGAGTCGGATCGTTCACTTCAAAGAGCCGGATGGTTTGCTCCAAAGAGCCGGATCATTCACTTCAAAGAGTCGGATCGTTCACTTCAAAGAGGCGGATCGTTCACTTCAAAGAGGTGCGTCATTCACTTCAAAGAGTCGGATCGTTTGCTTCAAAGAGTCGGATCGTTCACTTCAAAGACTCGGATCGTTCACTTCAAAGACTCGGATTGTTCACTTCAAAGAGGTGGGTCATTCACTTCAAATAGTCGGATTGTTCACTTCAAAGAGGCAGATCGTTCACTTCAAAGAGTCGGATCGTTCACTTCAAAGAGTCGGATCGTTCACGTCAAAGAGTCAGATTGTTCACTTCAAAGAGTCAGATCGTTCACTTCAAAGAGCCGGATCGTTCACTTCAAAGAGGTGGGTCATTCACTTCAAAGAGGTGGGTCATTCACTTCAAAGAGTCGGATCGTTCACTTCAAAGAGTCGGATCGTTCACTTCAAAGAGTCAGATCGTTCACTTCAAAGAGGTGGGTCATTCACTTCAAAGAGGTGGGTCATTCACTTCAAAGAGTCGGATCGTTCACTTCAAAGAGTCGGATCGTTCACTTCAAAGAGCCGGATCGTTCACTTCAAAGACTCGGATCATTCACTTCAAAGAGGTGGGTCATTCACTTCAAAGAGCTGGGTCGTTTGCTTCAAAGACTCGGATTGTTCACTTCAAAGACTCGGATTGTTCACTTCAAAGAGTCGGATCGTTCACTTCAAAGAGTCGGATCGTTCACTTCAAAGACTCAGATTGTTCACTTCAAAGAGTCAGATCGTTCACTTCAAAGAGGCGGATCGTTCACTTCAAAGAGGCGGATCGTTCACTTCAAAGACTCAGATCATTTACTTCAAAGAGTCGGATCGTTCGTTTCAAAGAGTCGGATCGTTCACTTCAAAGAGACGGATCGTTCACTTCAAAGAGTCGGATCGTTCACTTCAAAGAGGTGGGTCATTCACTTCAAAGAGTTGGATCGTTTGCTTCAAAGAGTCGGATCGTTCACTTCAAAGAGCCAGATGGTTCACTTCAAAGAGCCGGATCGTTCACTTCAAAGAGTCGGATCGTTCACTTCAAAGAGGTGCGTCATTCACTTCAAAGAGTCGGATCGTTTGCTTCAAAGACTCGGATTGTTCACTTCAAAGAGTCGGATCATTTGTTTCAAAGAGTCGGATGGTTCACTTCAAAGACTTGGATCGTTCCAGACCAGGCCTAATTTATCCCAAAAATGGAGGAGTTCCACAAGGCTCTATTTTGGGGCCTATGGTGTTCAACATTTATTTCTGTAGAGGGAGAATTTAGATTAGATCAAATAGGACTTTATTGATCCTTTGGTTGGTTTCCTCAGGGAAAATGAAGCTCCAACACATCACAGACCCTATAAATAAATAAAATAAAAATTAAAAAAAACACCCTAAACAGTAACACCAGAAAAAACAAATAAATAAAAGTAAATGCCAATACACACCTTTGTTAAAGGTCACATGTTATGAGGCAGGTGATCAGATTATTACACATGGAATTATTGGAAAAATAGAAATAAATCAATTAAACATGGTCACCTATTCTGTATACATTATTATATACATATATTAGGAGTATAAGACAAGAATAATGAATATAAGGATATAATATATATTTAAAAATATGTATATATGATCTGAAAAGATATATTATATATCTATAATATACATTGATATGTTTATTTTTACATAGATTTAATATGTCAATGAAATGAAAACTAGTTTGTTTTTCCTATTGCATATTTCAATTTCTATACATTCTACATGTTTTCTCTTACTTTATTTAATTTCAGCTTCTTATCCACAAAAATGAAAACTCCTCAGTCTCAAAGCTGGTGATTAGATCTGGTTAGCAGCTCGTTAGCAGCTCGTTAGCAGCTCGTTAGCAGCTCGTTAGTGTCCGACTCAGTGAAAATGAACAAAAATCCTTGTGATTTTCTACTTTCAGCTGTTTTCTGTCAGTTTGGTGCTGTGAACACCAGAGGGCGCTGCAGGTTCATGATTAGCTGTGTTGTATGAACAGATTTATACTTATAGATGTGTATATATCCTGTTTAATAACAAGAAAAGGAACATTCAGGAACCTCAACCTTAAAAATAGCTTTAGTGCAAACATGATTCTCTAATTAAACACAATATATTGACAGTAAACACTCAGCTATACTTATAATAATATATACCTATATATATATAACTATTATAACATGTTATAATAATCTATAGAAATATACATATTATGTATTATTAACCTGTTTATTCTACTTGACACTGGTGTATTTGTGATTATTATATCTAAACTATTATTATATCATCACTATTATCAATATAAATAAGTATTATACTAATATCATTATTGCAATTGGTACTAATATTATTGTAATTATGAAAATCACTGAGGAAAATCATATGAATGATATATTTTTTTTAAATTCTCTTTATTTCTGTTGAAGTTTTATTTTGGTTTTGCATTTTTCAAAGCAAATAACCCTTATTTCTAAGACTTGACCTTTGCTTTCTTGTTTTTCTTCTGTGTTTTTATTCATTATTTCTTTTCATTTCCAGTGTTTTGTGTGTTTTATTTCACCGACAGTGGTTTTATTGGAGCTGCTTTCTTCTATTTGTCCTTTTCCATGGTGACGGGGCAGCAGCTGCACTCGGAATGAGGGACGTTTTGCAGAATAACCTTCAAGTAATGTTCAGAAATTCACTCATAATAAAAAATAAAAATACTACACTACCATAATAATCTAATCCTAACAATGTTATTAAAGCTAATAATAGTAATTATAGCAGTTTTCCATATTTATACATAAGGAAAATTAGATCAATGAGGGGAAAACTATGATGGAAGAGCCACATCCCTCCTGCCTCCCCCTAGTCGCTGTTGCTATGGTAACTTACCTCGTTAGAGCTCGTTAACTGGCTTCTACATATTAGTTTGGTTGGTTTCTTTGAAGTGGTGGTTGTTTTTGTTGTTTTACTTCATACAAATTCATTAAAATCTTGAAAAATTAGCAGCAGTTTGTAGATTTATTCACCAAAATCAAAAATATACTCAGTACTGGTTTAATTGTATTAAAAACAAACAAGTTTTCACTTGTTAGGATTCCTATTTTTTGCAGTACTGTCGTTTAGGGGCGTGGCCTTACAGTAAAGGGGCGTGGCGTTGCCATAAAGGGGCGTGGCTTCACAGTGAATGAATAAATATCCAGCTAAAACTGTTTTAATTTACAAACTAATTAGCAGAGTGGCTCATAATCACATTTAATCTGAATAAAGAAGCGTATGCTTGGTTTTATTTTGAATACGTTGATGTATTTCTCAGAATTTAAGATCAAAACTTGAAATTTCAGTTTCAATTTTGATTTTTTCCAATTATAAAACATTTGACCCATTATTAGCTCCATAGTTCTGTCCATAGTCCATAATTATTATCATGATATAACTCCATAAAGAACCCTATACATATATATATATGCATCATCAATATATGACCTATATATAGACATATATAACACAATAAACAATCTATTTATATATATATACTTAACCACAATCAATATATGATGTATATATACATAACCATATATAGGTATAATGAATAAATTATCAATATATACACACTTATATATTATATATAATTAAACACAATCAATATATGATGTATATATAAATAAAACATTTGACCCAATATTAGCTCCATAGTTATTATTATGATATAACTCCATTAGAACCCCATATATATATATATACATATACATACATTTAAAAGTAAGCTCCGTACTTTTAAATGTTTTACACCGTGAACAGTTTATTCTCATTAAAAAATAAAAATATAATGGTTTTAAACTCGTATTTGTGTATTTCTCCCCGTGTTCTGTACATTTCCTGGCGGCAGATATCGAATAAATCACAAGTGATGGATGCGCAGGCGGTGGGAGCTGGAGGAGGTGACGTAGGCAGCGCGGGTGACGTCATCCCCTGTGTGTCGGGGTGTGTTTGTTTGTGAGAGGAAGAGGCTGGTTGGATGTTGGGCGGGGTCTGAGAGGACAGACGGGGAGAAGGAAAGAAAAAGCTGCCGCCGCTGCCGCCGCCGCCGCTGCTGCAGACACAAAAGACGCGGAGGAGGAGAAGAGGCACGGAGACACGCGCACCGCAGGACACGCACGATCCCGGAGGACACGCACAGCCCGAGGGAGGGGGGGGGAGGATGGACCGGCGGAGCGGCCGTCGGTAGCGCTCTGTTTTTCGGGGACGGGGCTCCAGGATGAGCGTAGCGCTGCAGGACCTCCGGAACACCGTGAGTACACACGCACGCACACGCGCGCGCGCGCGCACGCACTCAAGCACGCACGCACGCACGAGCAGAGTGATGCTGATCACCTGTCAATCACTTGTGATTGATCCTTGTTCGGCTGCTGGGAGACGTTTCTGACGTCACTGATCAAACAGGCTGATGGGACCATCTTCAGGTCAGTTTACACACTGTCAATACAGGATAATCAATACAGGATCGATATCTAATCAATATATGATACATCTATACACATTTAACACAATTAATGATCTATTTATATATAATATATATACTGAACCATAATCAATATATGATGTATATATGAATAAACCCTTTATATATGTATAATCAATATATGATCTTACCCATTTAAAACACAACATATATATATATATATATATATATATATATATATATATATATATATATACTTAACCACACTAAATATATAATGTATAGAATAATATATATATAATATATATGCATAATCAATATATGATCTATATCATATCTATATATAATATATATATATATATATGATATATACACATATATAACCTAATCAATGATGCATATATATATATATATATATATATATATATATATATATATATATATATATATATATATATATATATACTTAACCACAATCAATGTATATATATATATATATATAATATATATATATATATCAATGATCTATCTATATATTTTATATGTAACTAAAATGAATATATGATCTATATAGATGTTTATATAACACAATCTGTGAATAATCTGTTTATATATATATATACAATCAATATAAGATTTATGTATAAATATAATAAATAAATATAATATAATATAAAAATGATTGATATAACAAATTATTTATATATTCAATATATGATTTATATACATTAACCCCATATATGTAGTCAATTTATGATCATATTATTGTTATATATATATATATATATATATATATATATATATATATATATATATATATATATACACACAATTTCAGACCAAACCATGAATCGATTGATCGAATGATCAGAGGATTAATCAATACCAGGTTTGCAGGTTTGTGAAATATCGGTTTTGATCTGTGAATATTGACAAAGTTATTGATCTTTAAACAGCTGTTTGCTGTGATGTCACCACAGAGAAGCAGGAACCACCTCCTGTGATGTGGAGTCATCTGTGTCTGATAGAACGGAGGTTTCAACATGTGAGATCAATAAATCACAGCAGAAACAGACCAGATCCACCTCCAGACTAGACCTTCACAGACTAGACCTTCACAGACTAGACCTTTACAGACTAGACCTTTACAGACTAGACCTTTAGACTTTAGACCTTCACAGACTAGACCTTCACAGACTAGACCTTCACAGTTTAGACCTTTAGACTTTAGACCTTCACAGTTTAGACCTTTAGACTTTAGACCTTCACAGTTCAGACCTTCACAGTTTAGACCTTTAGACTTTAGACCTTCACAGTTCAGACCTTCACAGTTTAGACCTTTAGAGTTTAAACCTTAAGAGTTTAAACCTTTAGAATTTAGACCTTCACAGTTTAAACCTTTAGACTTTAAACTGTCATAGTTTAGACCTTTAGACTTTAGACCTTCACAGATTAAACCATTAGAGTTTACACCTTCAGAATTTAGATCTTCACAGTTTAAACCTTCACAGTTAAGGTCTTAAGAGTTTGGACCATCAGAGTTTAGACCTTTAGACTTTAAACCGTCATAGTTTAGACCTTCATAGATTAAACCAAGAGTTGAAACCTTCACATTTAAAACCTTTACAGTTTAGACCTTTAGAGTTTAGACCTTTAGAGTTTAGACCTTAAAAGTGTATATCTTCACATTACATCTTCAGACCTTCAAACCTTCACTATTTAAACCTTAAGAGTTTAGACCTTCAGGTTTTAGACCTTCGCAGTTTAGACCTTTAGACTTTAAACCGTCATAGTTTAGACCTTCAGGTTTTAGACCTTCGCAGTTTAAACCTTAAAGTTCCGATCTTCACATTTAAAACTGTCATATTTTAGACCTTCAGACCTTCAAACCATCGCAGTTTAAACCTTGAGAATTTAGACCTTCACACTTTAAACCTTTAGAGATTAAACCTTAAGAGTTTAGACCTTAAAAGTTTAGACCTTCAGAGATTAAACCATCAAGAGTTGAAACCTTCACATTTAAAACCTTCACAGTTTAGACCTTTAGAGTTTAGACCTTAAAAGTTTAGACATTAAGAATTTAGATCTTCACAGTTTAAACCTTCACAGTTAAGGTCTTAAGAGTTTAGACCTTTAGACTTTAAACCATCATAGTTTAGACCTTCAATGATTAAAATAGACCTTCAGACTTTAGACCTTCACAGATTAAACCATCAGAGTTTAAACCTTAAGAGTTTAGACCTTACAAGTTTAGATCTTCACAATTTTAAACCTTCACATTTTAAACCTTTAGAATTTAGATCTTCACACTAACTTTCACAGTTAAGGTCTTAAGGAGTTTGGACCATCAGAGTTTAGACCTTTAGACTTTAAACCGTCATAGTTTAGACCTTCAAAGATTAAACCATCAAGAGTTGAAACCTTCACATTTAAAACCTTCTTAGTTTAGACCTTCAGACCTTTAAACCTTCAAAGTTTAGATCTTCAGACTTTAATCCCTCGCATTTTAACCCTTTAGAATTTAGATCTTCACACTTTAAACCTTCAGAGATTAAACCTTAATCGAATCGAAAAAGTTAAGGTCTTAAGAGTTTAGACCTTTAGACTTTAAACCGTCATAGTTTAGACCTTCACAGTTTAGACCTTTAGACTTTAAACCGTCATAGTTTAGACCTTCACAGTTTAGACCTTTAGACTTTAAACCGTCATAGTTTAGACCTTCAGGTTTTAGACCTTCGCAGTTTAAACCTTAAAGTTCCGATCTTCACATTTAAAACTGTCATATTTTAGACCTTCAAACCTTCAAACCATCGCAGTTTAAACCTTGAGAATTTAGACCTTCACACTTTAAACCTTTAGAGATTAAACCTTAAGAGTTTAGACCTTAAAAGTTTAGACCTTTAGAGATTAAACCATCAAGAGTTGAAACCTTCACATTTAAAACCTTTACAGTTTAGACCTTTAGAGTTTAGACCTTAAAAGTTTAGACATTAAGAGTTTAGATCTTCACACTTTAAACCTTCAAAGTTAAGGTCTTAAGAGTTTAGACCTTTAGACTTTAGACCTTTAGAGATTAAACCTTCATAGTTTAGTCCTTCAGATTGTAGACCTTAAAAGTTCAGATCGTCACAATTTCAAACCTTCAGACTTTAAACCTTCACTGTTTAAACCTTAAGAGTTTAGACCTTTAGAATTTAGATCTTCACAGTTTAGGTCTTAAAAGTTTAGACCTTTAGACTTAAAACCTTCAGAGTTTAGACCTTCACGGTTTAATCGTCAAGTCAATTTCAAGTCAAGTCTTTTTTTTTTTCACCCCAAATCCAAAACCTCACATTATACAAGGAAAAACTGCAGAAAAAAAACCTTTAACAGGGGAAAAAAGAGGAAGAAACGTCAGGAAGAGCAAGAGGAGGATCCCTCCTCCAGGACGGACTGGATGGAAACAACACATCTGAACAGGAAAACACCTTAGCTATAGCTTAGCTTAGCTATAGCTTAGCTTAGCTTAGCTAGAGATAAGATTTACAAGATACTGGGAAGAGGAAGTCATCTGAAAACGACTCCCACACACACACACATCAGTTTATTTAGCTCTTTTTTTTACGAAGAAGACGTCGGGTCAGTGAACTCATCGCAGACTTCCTTTCCCACAAAAGTCTTTTTATCCTTGAAACACATCACAGCCCTTAAGGATTAAACTGTAAGGATTATAATCACCGCTATAATTATATAGAATTATACAGAAACTTTCCATGGGAACTAATTGTTGATACTATTATAGATCACATATATTTACAGGATAACTGTAACGAAAATGTTGGACTGTCCCTTTAAATCTGGTTGTTTTAGCCAACCTTTCAAGTGTGTAAATTCTGGATTTATTTCTCTTTATTCCCATATATTCCCTTAACCACAACACACTCACAAATTAGTAGATTAGTTAAGAACTGTCATTAAATTGTGAGGTG